>CM060900.1:292837235-292842235 GCA_030762935.1 Hymenopus coronatus
AAAATAATTATATAATAATGCTGATGATAATAGTAATATAGTAGTAATAAGAACAATAATAATAATTATACTTATAATAATAATAATAATAATAATAATCACATGAACAACAATACCAGTAAAAGTAGCAATAACAATAATTATTATCATGAAAAGCTGCAAATGATTATGCCAATGATGAAAATGATTATGATGATCGTTAAGTTGATCATAAGGAAAATGTGCATAAAAGTGATGAAGATGATAAGAACAATAGTAATAGTGGTAAATATAATAAAAAGAACAAGAACAACAGCATCAAAGGCAAAAGCAACTAGGATAAAAATAAAAGCAGTAATAATCAAGCTAATGATGTGAATAATGAGGACAATGACGGTACTGATCATTATGATGAAAGTGACGAACATTATGATGAAAATGATAATATAATGATAATAATAATACTAATAATATTAATAGTAATAATAATAGTAATAATAATATAAATAGTAGTAATAAGAATAAAAATAATGATGATGACAATGATGAAAATGGTTATGATGATCATTATGTTGATCATAGGGAATATGTGGATAATAATGATGATGATAATAATAGTAGAGTAGTAGTAGTAGTAGTAGCAATATTAATAATAATAGTAAGAAGAAGAAGAAGAAGGAGGAGGAGGAGAAGAATAACAACAGCATTAAGAGCAAAAACAACAGGATTAATAATAAAAAGAGCAATAATCACTATAATTATATTAATGATGAGGACAATGACGATAATGATCATTATGAGGATAATGACCTAAATAATGATGCAAAGAATATTATAATAATGATGATGATGATGATAATAATAATAATAATAATAATAATTATTATATTATTATATTTTTTATTATTATTATTATTATTATAGTAATAATAATAATAATGATAACAATCATAATAATATTTAGAATAGTAATAATAGCCTTACTAAAAATAATAATTAGAATAATATTAATAATAAAAATAATAATAACATGAAGAAGAACAAACAGCATTAAAGGTAAAAACCAGAAGAATAGAAATAAAAAGGGCCATAATCACTATAATGATGTTAATGATTAGGACAATGACGATAATGATCATTATGATGATGATGACCAACGTGATGATTAAAATAATCAAATAATAATATAAATAATGATGATATAAATAATAATAATAAAATTAATAATAGTAATAATAACATAAGTAATAAGAAAAATAATACTATTCATCAGAAGAAGAAGAAGAAGAAGAAGAAGGAGAAGACGAAGAACAACAGCATTAAAGGCAAAAGCAACAAGAATAAAAATAAAAAAAAACAATTATCACTATAATTATGTTAATGATGAGGACAATAACGATAGTGATCAGTATGAGGATAATGACCAACATGATGATGAAAAGAATTACATAATAATGATGATAATAATAATAATAATAATAATAATAATAATAATAACATGAACAACAATACCAACAAAAGTAGCAATGACAATACTTATTATGAAAATGGTGATGACAATGATGAAAATGGTTATGATGATCATTATGTTGATCATAAGGAAAATGTGGATAATATTGATGAAGATGATAATAATAATAGTAATAGTAGAAGTAATAATAAAAAGAACCAGAGCAACAGCATCAACAGCAAAAACAACAAGAATACAAATAAAAAGTGCAATAATCAATATAATGATGTAAATGATGAGGACAATGACGGTACTGATCATTATGATGATAGTGACGAAAATGATGATGAAAATGATAATGATAATAGTGATAATAATAATAATAATAATAGTAATAATAATAATAATACTAATATTAATAATAGTAGAAGTAGTGATAAGGATATAATAGTAATAATGAAAAAGATAATAATAATAATCATAATAATAACAATAATAGTAAAATAATTATATTAATAAGAAGAAGAAGAAAGAAAGGAGAAGAAGGAGAAGACGAAAAACGGCTTTAAAGGCAAAAACAACAAGAATAAAAATAAAAAGAGCAGTAATCACCATAATGATCTTAATGATGAGGTCAATGATGATAATTATCATTATGATGATAATGACAAATATGATGATGAAAATAATTATGTAATAATGATGATAATATTAATAATAATAATAATAATAATAATAATAGTAATAGTAATAATATCAATAATAATAATTTTAATAGTAATAATAAAATAATAATAATAAAAAGAAGAAGGAGAAAGAGAATAACAGCTTTAAAGGTAAAAACAACAAGAATAAAATAAAAAGAACAATAATCACTATAATGATGTTAATGTTGAAGACTACGACGTCAATGATCATTATGGTGACAATGACAAATATGATGATGAAAATAGTGATATAGTAATAATAATAATAATAATTATAATAATCATAATGATAATAATAATCATAATAATAGCAAGAGCGTGAACAACAATACCAATAAAAGAAGCAATAACAATAATTATTTTGAAAAGATGTTAATGATTATGACAACTTTGAAAATAGTTATGACGGTCATTATGCTTATCATAAGGAAAATATGGATAATAATGATAATAGTCGTAGTAGTAGTAGTATACTACTACTACTACTACTACTACTACTACTACTACTACTACTACTACTACTACTACTACTACTACTTCTACTACTACTACTACTACTACTGCTACTACTACTACTACTACTACTACTACTACTAATAATAATAATAATAAAAATAATAATAATAATAATAGCAAGAAGAACAACAATATCAAAGGAAACAACAAGAATAACAACTAAAATAGTAATTATCAAACTAATGATTTTACTGAAAAGGAGAATACGATAAAGATCATTATGATGATAATCACGACCAAGATGATGAAGATAATATGTTAGTAATGATAATAATAATAATAATAATAATAATAATAATAAAATAATATTAATAATAATAAAAATAATAATAATAATAACAACAACATGTGCAAGTTACAAATAAAAGTAGCAATAACAATAATAGATATCATGATAAATATCTTAATGATGATAACAACTACGAAAATGGTTATGATGATCATTATCTTGATCCTATGGAAAAAATGCATAATAATGATAATGATAATTGTCAAAGTAGTAATAATAATAGGAAGAAGAACAACAGTATCAAAGGCAACAACATGAATAACAACAAAAGTAGCCATTATCAAATTAAAGATTTTAATGAAAAGGACAATATGATAAAGCTCATTAGGATGATAAACACGAACATGAGAATGAAAATAATATAATAATAATGATAATAGTGATAATATTTATAATAATAGTAATCATAATAATCATCATACTACTAATAATATTGATAATAACAACAACATGTGCAAGAATACAAATAAAAGTAGCAATAACTATAATAGGTATCATAATAAAAGTGTTAATGACGATGACAATTATGAAAATGATTATGACGGTCACTATGTTGAACATAAGAAAAAAAGGAAAGTAATGATAATGATAATAGTCATTGTAGTAGTAGTAATAATAATAATAATAATAATAATAATAATAATAATAGGAAGCAGAGGAACAACAGTATCAAAGGCAACAACATGACTACCAACAAAAATAGCAATTATCAAATTAATGATTTCGGGCCGCGCCGTGGCCGAGTGTTTAGACCACTCGACTCTCACCTAGACGGCCGGGGTTCGATCCCAAGCGACCGCATGTGAGATTTGTGGTGGAAAAAACGGCGCTGGGGCGGGTTTGCTCCGGGTACTCCGGGTTCCCCCGCCTTCGCATTTCACCGGTGCTCCATTATCATTCATGTATCATCAGTGTCACCGTCTGCGGTGCCATTAGTAGCTAAAGCGGGAGTTAAACACTACAAAAGAAAATTAATGATTTCAATTATAAGGACAATACGATAAAGATCATTAAGAAGATTATCACGGACAAGATGAAAATAGTATAATGATAGTAATGATAATAATAATAAATATAGTAATAAATATAGTAATAATAATAACAACAATATGAATAATAATAACAATAATATTGATAGTAATAATGACAATAATAACAACAACATTAATAGTACTATTATTTTAATAATAATTAATAATAATAATAATAACAACAATAATAATAATTGGAATAGTAATAAGAAAATAATAATAATAAGAAGAAGAAGAAGAAGAAGGAGAAAGATAACAACAGCTTTAAAGGCAAAAACAATAAGATTAAAAACAGAAAGAGCAATAATCACTATAATGATGTTAATGATGTGGACAATAACGATAAAGATCACTATGATGACAATGACAAATATCATGATGAAAATAATTATATAATAATGCTGATGATAATAGTAATATAGTAGTAATAAGAACAATAATAATAATTATACTTATAATAATAATAATAATAATAATAATAATAATGCTTATAATAATATTGATAATAACAACATGTGCAAGAATTCAAATAAAAGTAGCAATAACAATAATAGGATTCATGATAAAAGTGTTAATGATGATGACAATTATGAAAATGGTTATGATGATCATTATGTAGATCATAAGGTATATGTGGATAACAATGATGACGATGATAATAGTAATATAAGTAATAAAAATAATGATAATTATAATAATAATAATAATAATGACAATAAGAACAACAACAATATTAAAAATTACAAATACAACATTAATGGTAATATTATTTTAATAATAATAACAATAATAATAACAATGACAATAATAGAAATAATAATAATAACAATAATAATGATAATAGTAATAATAATCAATAATAATAACAACAATAATAATAATTGGAATAGTAATAAGAAAATAATAATAAGAAAAAGAAAAAGGAGAAAGAGAACAACATCTTTAAAGGCAAAAACAACAAGAATAAAAACAAAAAGAGCAATAATCACTATAATGATGTTAATGATGAGGACAATGAAGATAAAGAT
>CM060900.1:292859735-292904735 GCA_030762935.1 Hymenopus coronatus
TCATAGTAGTAATAATAATAGGAAGAAGAGGAACAACAGCATCAAAGGCAACAAACAACATGACTAACAACAAAAATAGAAATTATAACTTAATGGTTTCAATTTTAAGGACAATACGATTAAGATCATTAAGACGATAATCACGAACAAGATGATGAAAATAGTATAATGATAGTAGTGATAATAATAATAATAATAATAATAATAATAATAATAATAATAATAATAATAATAGTGAAAATAATAATAATAATTATAATTGGAATAGTAGTAACAAAATAATAAGAAGAAGAAGGGGAAAGAGAACAACAGCTTTAAAGGCATAAACAACAAGAATGAAAACAAAAAGAGACATAATCACTATAATGATGTTAATAATGATGACTATGATGATGATGATCATTATGATGCCATTGACAAATATGATGATGAAAATAATTAAATAATAATGATGATGATGATGATGATGATAATAGTATAATAGTAGTAATAATAATAATAAAAATAAAAATGATAATAATAATACTGATAATGATATAAATAATAATATAAACAATAATCATAATAATAATAGTAATAAGAATAGTAATAATCAGAACAAGAAGGATAAGAAGAAGAACAACAATGTTAAAGGCAAAAACAGCAATAATAAAAATAAAAAAAACAATAATCACTATACTGATGTTAATGATGAGGACAATAACGACAATAATCATTATTAGGATAATAACCAACAGGATGATGAAAAGAATTATATAATAATGATAATAATGGTAGTAATAATAATATTAATAATAATAAAGATAATAATAATAATAATAATAATAATAATAATAATAATAATAATAATAATAATAATAATAATAATAATAACATGAACAATACCAACAAAAGTAGCAATGACAGTCATTATCATGAAAATGATGATCACAATGATGAAAATGGTTATGATGGACATTATGTTGATCATAAGGAAAATGTGGATAATAGTGACGAAGATGATAATAATAATAGTAATTGTAGTATTAATAATAAAAAGAACAAGAGCAACAGAATCAACAGCAAAAACAACATGAATAAAAATAAAAAGAGCAATTACTGATCATTATGATGATAGTCACGAACATGATGTTGAAAATGAACATTATGATAATGATAATAATAATAATAATAATAATAATAATAATAATAATATTAATAATAATAAATATAATATTAATAATATTAATATTAATAATAATAGTAGAAGTAGTAATAATAATATAATAGTAATAATGATAAAGATAATAGTAATAATAACAAGAAGAAGAAAAAGAAGGAGAAGATGAAAAACAGCTTTAAAGGCAAAAACAACAAGAATAAATATAAAAAGAGCAGTAATCACTATAATGAAGTTATTGATGAGGACAATGATAATAATTACCATTATGATAATAATGACAAATATGATGATGAAAATAATTATATAATAATGATGATGATAATAGTCTTAGTAATAATATTAGTAATAATAATAATTATAATATTAATAATAGTAATAGGAAGAAAAACAATAGCCTCAAAGGCAACAACATGAATAACAAAAAAATAGCAATTATCAAATTAATGATTTTAATGTAAAGGACAATACGATAAAGATCATCATGATGATAATCACGAACAACATGATGAAAATAATATAATAATGACGATAATAACAATAAAAATAATAATTATACAATTCTATAATAATAAAAATAATATTAATAATAATTATAATAATCATAACAACATGAGCAACAATACCAATAAATTTAGCAATATCAATAACAGGTATCATGATAAAGGTGTTAATGATGATGACAATAATGAAAATGATTATGATGATCATTATGTTGATCATATGAAAAAAAATGTATAATAATGTAGATGACGATGATAATAGTATTAGTAATAATAATAATAATAATGAGATGAAGAACAACAGCAACAAAAGCAACAACAAGAATATAAATAAAACTAGTAATTATCAATGTAATGATGTTAATGATAAGGACAATATGATAATGATCATTATGATGATAATGACGAACGTGATGATGAAAATTATATAATAATAATGACGATATTAATAATAATAATAATAATATTAACGATAATAACAATAGAAATAATAACAATAATAATAATAGTAATAATAATAAAAATAATAATATTAATTATAATAATTATAATAATAATAAAAACCACAACAATAATAACAACTACAATAAGAACATTAATGGTAATAATAGTTTTAATAATAAAAATAATAATAATAACAATAATAATAATAGTAATGATAAAAATTAAAATCCAAATAATAATAATAATAATAATAATAATAATAATAAGACCAATAACAATAATAACAATAATAATAATAATAAGAAGAAGAAGAAGAAGAAGATGAAGAAAAAAATAATAATAATTTTAAAAATAATAATAATAATAATAACAAAAATATTAATAATAATAAAAAATTATAGTAATAATTACATGAACAACAACACCAGAAAAAGTAGCAATAACAATAATTATCATGAAAAGATGTTAATTATGACTGCGATGAAAATGATTATGATGAACATTTTGTTGATCATAAGGAATATGTGGGTAATAATGATGATGATAATAATTGTTGTAATAATAGTAGTAGTAATTATAAGAATAATAATAACATTAATGACAATAATAAAATATATAATAATAATAATAATAATAATAATAATAATAATAATAATAATAATAATAATAATAATAATAATAATAATAATAATAATCGTAAGAATCAGGCAAGTTCAAGCTATGATTAGTAATATGCCTCAACTGCAAGGTACGCTTCGAAAAACAAATCGACAATTGAAAAAGTGCTACTTGAGATAACAATACTGAAAGAAGTATTAAAATATGTAAATAATGTATACACAATGTAAATAGAGTGAAATATGTAATGGATGCAATATTACTTCGGTAATGCGGCATGCTGTTTTGAATAAATAAAAAACAATAATAACAATAATAATATTAATAATAATAATAATATTTATAATTATAATAATAAAAAGTACTACAATAGTAATAATAATAAGTATTATAATAATAACAACATGTGCAAGAATACAAAAAAGTAGCAATAACAATAATAGGTATCATGATAAAGGTGTTAATGATGATGACAATTCTGAAAATGTTTATGATGATCATTATGTTGATCATAAGGAAAAAATTGATACTAATAATAATGATAATAGTCATAGTAGTAATAATAATAGGAAGAAGAACAACAACAGCATCAAATGCAACAACATGAATAACAACAAAAATAGCAATCATCAAAGTAATGATTTTAATGATAAGGACAATACGATAAAAACGATTAAGGTGATAATCGAACATGATGATGAAAATATCATAATAATAATGATAATAGTGATACTACTACTACTACTACTACTACTACTACTACTACTACTACTACTACTACTACTACTAATAATAATAATAATAATAATAATAATAATAATAGCAATACTAATAATAATATTAACATAATAATAGTGATAAAAATTATACTAATGGTGATAATTATAATAATAATAATAATCACAAAAACAATATTAATGGTTATAATAATCACAATAACATGAACAGCAATACCAATAAAGGTAGCAATAGCAATAACAGGTTATTTTTGTTATAGTTGGTGTAGCCTTTTTTACTTTATTGGAGCGTAAGGTATTAGGATATATTCATCTTTGTAAAGGACCTAATAAAGTAGGTATGTCAGCCTTAATATGTTCTTTCTCGGACTGCATCTCGTCATCATTGGATAATAGTTAATGTTAAAATTATTATACCTGTAAATATAAGTTTTTCATTAAATTCATAGGAAAATTTAATAAATCCAACTATTGCAATTATAATACTTGTTGCTATCATGATATAGGTGTTAATGATGATGGCAATAAAGTAGGTATGTCAGCCTTGATATGTTCTTTCTCGGACTGCATCTCGTCATCATTGGATAATAGTTAATGTTAAAATTATTATACCTGTAAATATAAGTTTTTCATTAAATTCATAGGAAAATTTAATAAATCCAACTATTGCAATTATAATACTTGTTGCTATCATGATATAGGTTTTAATGATGATGGCAATTATGAAATGTTTATGATGATCATTATGTTGATCGTATGGAAAAAATTGATAATATTGATGATGATGATGATAATAGTAAGAGTAATAATAATAAGAAGAAGAACAACAGTATCAAAGGAAACAAGAATAAAAATAGTAATTATAAATATAATGATGTTAATGATAAGGACAATACGATAATGATCATTATGATGATAATGACGAACATGATGATGAAAATTATATAATAATGATGATGATGATAATAATAATAACAAAAATAATAACAATAATAACAATAACAACAATAATAACAACAGATCAGCTATGCTCTCAATGAACACGCTAAGAGTTAAAAAGGAGGTAACCACAGGGATACTCTTGTGGACCTGGGTTTTGGATCATCATGAATAATTCATTGCTGAACCTCAACTTCTCAAGCCACTCGAGAGTCATTGCATTCGCTGATGATCTAATACTTCTTTTAACAGGAGACAGTGACACAGAGGCAGAAAATTACGCCAATACTGACATCAGGAAGATGGAAAAATTGGCAAAAAACAACAAAATCACATTCAACGAATCCAAATTTATAACTATGTTAATCTCAAGGAAATGGACGTGCACGAACAAAAAAATCAGTATATTTGTAAACTATGAACGAATCAAGCAAGTTCAAGAAATGTAGTACTTAGGAACTACCTAAGTACTACAACAACGCTTCGATAAACAAATCGAGACTACAGCAAACAAGGCAATGAGCCTAATGGACATGTTAAGAAGAGCAGCAAGAATGCACTGGGGTCTAGGACATGCAGCATTAAAGACTATATATAAGGGAGCAATATTATCTATGTTAACATACGGAGCGCCAATATGGGAGGAAGCACTAAGAAAGCAGAAAAATTTAAATAAACTGAAGAGAGTACAAAGAATTATAAATATCACGATAGCGAAAGCCTATAAAACACTACCACACGAAGCCTCGTGTCTTTTAGCTGGAATTAAACCAATAGGGATCAGCATCACTGAAACAGCACAGAATTACAAAGCAACACACTTTACAACTGATGACCCCACAGACATTGATGCACCATTGAACAAGGAGGAGTGGCCACACCCGGCAGAAACAATCAAGGTGAACGAGACTGCTGAAACAAATAATTACAAAATAGAAATATTCACGGATGGTAGTAAACTCCAGAAAAAGTTAGAAGATGCTGCAGTCATCACAAAGAATGGACAGATTCTTCACACGTTGAAAGCTAATGTCCCAACACTGCTCAAACAATCAGGCAGAGCAGATCGGAATTCTTAAAACCCTGGAAGCCCTACCATCCATCGACCAAATTGTCTCTGAAAAAAGAATTGTGGCAGTTTACACAGATAGCCAAATTACTCTCGATCTACTAAAAAGCAACTTTAAACATGGATTCATTATATCGGAAATAAGAGAAGCATTAAGAAAACTCCAGGAACAAAACTGGACAGTACACTTTGGCTGGATAAAAGCCCATGTCGGAAATCACGGCAATGAAATGGCAGATAAATTAGCAAAGGAAGCTGCAATAGGAAGCACCGGAATCACTGAGTGTACGAGAAAACCAAAATCAACAGTCTTTACAGAGATAAAGGAAGAAGGAACCAAAAAATGGCAGAACGAATGGAACAACACAGCTAAAGGAGCAACATGCAAGAAGTACTTCCCATCAGTTAGAGATAGATTAAAACTCAAATGCCAGACAACAACACAGATCTCCGAAATTGTAACACGACACGGCAAAAATAAATGACATCTACATCGAATAGGGATCCTAAACGACTCTAATTGCCCGTGTCGGAAAGCCACGCAGACCGTAGACCATCTACTATACGATTGTGAAATGCAGCAACACGCCAGAAACAAGCTAAAAGAAGAAATCCGCAAAAGTGGAGGAACATGGCCAGAGCCACAGAAAGAACTAATGCACAAACATTTTAGACATTTTAACAAATATGTGAAAGCAATAGTGTATGAGAGGGTCTGAAGGACAAGTGAAAAAGTGCAACTTGAGATAACAATACTGAAAGAAGTATTAAAATATATAAATAATGTATACACAATGTAAATAGAGTGAAATATGTAATGCATATTCGGTAATGGGGCATGCTGTTTTGAATAAATGAAAAAAAGCAATATAGCAATAATTATATTAATTATATTAATAATATTAATAACAATAATAACAATAACAATAATAATAACAATAGTAATAATAATAATAATAATAATAATAATAATAACAACATTAACAACAATACCAATAAAAGTAGCAATAAGAATAATTATCATGAAAAGGTGTTAATAATAATGTCAATGTTTAAAATCATTATGATGATCATTATGTTGATCGTAAGGAATATGTGGATAATAATGATGATGATGATAATAATAGTAATAGTAGTAGTAATAATAATAATAACAACATGAAAACAATACCAATAAAAGTAGCAACAACAATAATTATCTTGAAAAGGTGTTAACGATGATGACAATCATGAAGGTGATTATGATGATCATTATGTTGATCATAAGAAATATTCGGATCATAATGATGATGAAAATAATAGCAATTGTAGTAGTAATATTAATAATAATAATAATAATAATGATCATGGGGATGATAATGGTAATAATACTGATGATAACAATGATAATAATAATAATAATAATATGAATAACAATATCAATCAAAGTAACAATAACAATAATTATCTTGAAAAGATGTTAATGATTATGACAATAGTGAAAAAGATTTTGATGATCAGTACGTTGATCATATGGTATATGTGTATAATAATAATGATGATGATAATAGTAATAGTAGGAGAAGTAATAATAATAATAATAATAATAATAATAAATATAATAATAATAACATCAATAATATTATTAATAATAATATGAACAACAATACCAATAAAAGTAGCAATAACAATAATTATCTTGAAAAAATATTAGTGATGATGACAATGAAAAAAAAGACGATGATAATCATTAATTGACCATAAGGTAAATGTGGATACTAATGTTGATGATGATAATAGTAGTAGTAGGAGTAGTAATAATAATGATAATGATAGCATAAACAACAATAATAATAATTATAATAATAATAGTAGTTATAGTAATAATAATAATAATAATAATAATAATAAAATAATAATAATGTTATAAATAATAATAATAATAATAAAAATAATAATATAAATAATAATATTAATAATAATAATAATAATAATAATAATAATAATAATAAAAAAAATAAAAAAATAATAATAATAATAATAATAACATAAATAATAAGAAGAAGAAGACATATAATAATAATAAGAAGAAGAAGACATATAATAATAATCAGAAGAAGAAGAATAAGAAGAAAATCAGTATTAAAGGTAAAAACAGCAATATTAAAATAAAAAAACAATAATCACTATAATGATGTTAATGACAATAATGACAATAATGACAATAACGATAATGTTCATTATTAGGATAATGACCAACATGATGAAAAGAATTATATAATAATGATAATAATAATAGTAATAAAATAATAATAAAGATAATAATAATAACATAAACAACAATACCAACAAAAGTAGCAATGACAGTAATTATCATGGAAATGATGATGACAATGATGAAAATGGCTATGATGATGATTATGTTGTTCATAAGGTAAATGTGGATAATAGTGACGAAGATGATAATAATAATATTAATAGTAGTAGTAATAATTAAAAGAACAAGAGCAACAGAATCAACAGCAAAAACAACGAGAATAAAAACAAAAAGAGCAATTATCATTATAATGATGTGAATGAAGAGGACAATGACGGTACTGATCATTATGATGATAGTGACAAACATGATGATGAAAATGATAATGATGATGATAATAATAACAATAATAATAATAATATTATTAATAACAATATTAATATTAGTAATAATAGTAGAAATAGTAATAATAATAAGAAGAAGAGGAAGAAGAAGTAGAAGAAAATGAAGGAGAAGAAGGAAAAGGGCTTTAAAGGCAAAAACAACAAGAATAAAAATAAAAAGAGTAGTAATCACTATATTGATGTTAATGATGAGGACAATGATGATATTTACCATAATGATGGTAATAACAAATATGATGATGAAAATAATTATATAACAGTGATGATGATAATAGTCATAGTAATAATAATAATAATAATAATAATAATAATAGGAAGAAGAACAATAGCCACAAAGACAACAACATGAATAACAAAAAAATAGCAATTATCAAATTAATGAGTTTAATGAAAAGGACAATACGATAAAGTCCATTATGATGATAATCACGAACAACATGATGAAAATAATATAATGATAGTGATAATAATAATAAAGGTGGTAATATTATTAACAATATAAATAATAATAATAATAATAATAATAATAATAGCAATTATAATAACATGTGCAAGAATAGAAATAAAAGTAGGCATAACATTAATAGGTATCATGATAAAGGTCTTAATGATGATGACAATTATGAAAATGATTGTGATGGTCATCATGGTGATTATAAGGAAAAAATGGATACTATGGAGTATGGTAATAGTCATAGTAGTAATAATAATAGGAAGTAAAAGAACAACAGCATCAATGGCACCAACATAAATAACAACAAAAATAGCAACTATCAAATTAATGATTTCAATGAAAAAGACAATACCATAAAGATCATTATGATGATAATCACGAAAATGAAGATTGAAAAGAATATAATAATAATGATATTAGCCATTATAATAATAATAATAATAATAACAATAATAATCAAAAAATAATGATAATAATACTAAAATTCATAATAAAATAATGATGATGATGATGATAATAATAATAATAATAATAATAATAATAATAATAATAATAATAATAATAACTTTAACAACAATACCAATAAAAGATAAGTATCATGAAAAGGTGTTAATAATGGTGTCAATGTTGAAAATCATTATGAAGATCATTATGTAGATCGTAAGGAATAAATGGATAATAATGATGATGATGATGGTAATAATAGTAATAGTAGTAGTAATAATAATAATAATAATAATAACAACAACAACATGTGCAGGAATACAAATACAAGTAGCAATAACAATAATAGGTATCATGATAAAAGTGTTAATGATGATGACAATTATAAATATGGTTATGATGATCGTTATATTGATCATAAGGAATATGTGTATAATAATGATGATAATAATAGTAATAGTAGTAGTAATATTATTATTAATAATAAGAAGTAGAAGAAAGAGGAGAAGAATAACAACAGCATTAATAGCAAAAACAACAGGATTAAAAATAAAAAGAGCAATAATCACTATAATGATGTTAATGATGAGGACAATGACGATATTGGTCATTATGAGGATAATGGCCAACATAATGATGCAAAGAATTATATAATAATGATGATGCTAGTAATAATAATAATAATAATAATAATAATAATAACTAGAATATTAATAATAATAATTATAATAATAATAAAAATAATAATAATAAGAAGAAGAACAACAACAATAGCATTAAAGGTAAAAACAACAAGAATTGAAACAAAAAGGACCATGATCACTTTAATGATGAGGACAATGACGATAATGATCATTATGATGATAATGACCAATGTGATGAAAATAATAATAATAATGATAATGATAATAATAGTATTATTATAATGATAATAACGATATAAATAATAATAATATAAATAATAATCAGAATAATAATAATTATAGTAGTAATAAGAAAAATAATAATAATCAGACCAGAAGGATAAGAAGAAGAACAACAGTATTAAAGGCAAAAACAGCAATAATAAAAACACAAAAAACAATAATGACTATAATGATGAGAACAATAACGATATTGATCATTATTAGGATAATGACCAACATGATGATCAAAAGAATCATATAATACAGATAAAAATAGTAATTGAAATAATAAAGATAATAATAATAATAATAATAATAACATGAACAACAATACCAGCAATAGTAGCAATGACAGTAATAATCATGAAAATGATGATGTTAATGATGAAAATGGTTATGATGATCATTATGTTGATCATAAGGAAAATGTTGATAATAGTGACGAATATGATAATAATAATAGTAATAGTAGTAGCAATAATAAAAAGAACAAGAGCAACAGCATCAACAGCAAAAACAACAAGAATAAAAATATAAAGAGCAATAATCAATATAATGATGTGAATGATGAGGACAATGACGGTCCTGATCATTATGATGATAGTGACGAACTTGATGATGAAAATGAAGATGATACTAATAATAATAATAATAATACTAATAATAATAATGATAAAAATTATACTAATAATGATAATTATAATACTAATAATTACAAAAACAATATTAATGATTATAATAATCACAATAACATGAACAACAATACCAATAAAGGTAGCAATAACAATAGTAGGTATCATGAAAAAGGTGTTAATGATGATGGCAATTATGAAAATGTTTATGAAGATAATTATGTTGATCATATGGAAATAATTAATAATATTGATGATGATGATGATGATGATAATAAGAGTAATAATAATAATAATAATAAGAAGAGCAACAATATCAAAGGCAACAAGAATAAAAATAGTAATTATAAATATAATGATGTTAATGATAAGGAAAATAAGATAATGATCATTATGATGATAATGGCGAACATGATGATGAAAAGTTTATAATAATTATTATGATAATAAATATAATAGTAATAATAACAAAAATAATAACAATAATAACAATAATAACAATAACAACAATAACAACAGATCAGCTATGCTCTCAATGAACACGCTAAGAGTTAAAAAGGAGGTAACCAAAGGATGTCCACAGGGATCCTCTTGTGGGCCGGGTTTTGGATCATCATGTGTAATTCATTGCTGAACCTCAACTTCTCAAGCCACTCGAGAGTCATTGCACTCGCTGATGATCTAATACTTCTTTTAACAGGAGACAGTGACACAGAGGCAGAAAATGACGCCAATACTGACATCAGGAAGATAGAAAAATTGGCAAAAAACAACAAAATCACATTCAACGAATCCAAATCTATAACTATGTTAATCTCAAGGAAACGGACATGCACGAACAAAAAAAGAAGTATATTTCTAAACTAAGAACGAATCAAGCAAGTTCAAGAAATGAAGTACTTAGGAATGTGCCTCAACTGCAAACTACGCTTCGATAAACAAATCGAGACTACAGCAGACAAGGCAATGAGCCTAATGAACATGTTAAAAAGAGCAGCATGAAGGCACTGGGTTCTAGGACATGCAGCATTAAAGACTATATATAAGGGAGCAATATTACCTATGTTAACATACGGAGCGCCAATATGGGAGGAAGCACTAAGAAAGCAGAAGAATTTAAATAAACTGAAGAGAGTACAAAGAATTAAAAATATCACGATAGCGAAAGCCTATAAAACACTGCCTATGAAGCCTCATGTGTTATAGCTGGAATTAAACCAATATCAGTATTATTGAAACAGCACAGATATACAAAGCAACACACAGTACAACTGATGACCCCACAGACATTGATGCACCATTGAACAAGGAGGAGTGGCCACACCCGGCAGAAACAATCAAGGTGAACGAGACTGCAGAAACAAATAGCTACAAAATAGAAATATTCACGGATGGTAGTAAACCCCTGGGAAAGGTAGGTCATCATAAAAAATGGACAGATTCTTCACACGTTGAAAGCTAAATCGTCCCAACACTGCTCAAACAATCAGGCGGAGCCCTGGAAGACCTACCATCCATTGACCAAATTAGCTCTGAAGAAAGAATTGTGACAGTTTACACAGATAGTCAAATTACTCTCGATCTACTTAAAAACAACTTTAAACATGGATTCATTATATAGGAAATAAGAAAAACATTAAGAAAACTCCGGGAACAAAACTAGACAGTACACTTTGGCTGGATAAAAGCCCATGTCGGAAATCACGGTAATGAAATGGCAGATAAATTGGCAAAGGCAGCTGCAATAGGAATCACCGCAATTACTGAGTAAACGAGAAAACCAAAATCAACAGTCATTACAGAGATAAAGGAAGAAGGAACCATCAATTGGCAAAACAAATGGAACAACACAGCTAAAGGAGCAACATGTAAGAAGTACTTCCCATCAGTTAGAGATAGATTAAAACTCAAATGCCTGACAACAACACAGATCTCCGAAATTGTAACACGACACGGCAAAAATAAATGACATCTACATCGAATAGGGATCCTAAACGACTCTAATTGCCCGTGTCGGAAAGCCACGCAGACCGTAGACCATCTACTATACGATTGTGAAATGCAGCAGCAGGCCAGAAACAAGCTAAAAGAGGAAATCCGCAGAAGTGGAGGAACATGGCCAGAGCCACAGAAAGAACTAATGCACAAATATTTTAGACATTTTAACAAATACGTGAAAGCAATAGTGTATGAGAGGGTCTGAAGGACAAGTGAAAAAGTGCAACTTGAGATAACAATACTGAAAGAAGTATTAAAATATGTAAATAATGTATACACAATGTAAATAGAGTGAAATATGTAATGCATATTCGGTAATGGGGCATGCTGTTTTGAATAAATGAAAAAAAGCAATATAGCAATAATTATATTAATTATATTAATAATATTAATAATACTTACAATAATAACATTAATAATGATTATAAAACCATAACAACAATAACAACTACAATAACAACATTAAAGGTAATATTAATTTAATAATAATAATAATAATCATAATAATAACCATAATATTAATAGAAATAATAATTATAATAATAATAATAATAATAAAAATTGGAATAGTGATAAGAAATAGAAATAATAATAATAATAATAATAATAATAATAATAAAAATAATAATAATAATAAAATAATAATAATAATAATAATAATAATAATAATAATAATAATAATAATAATAATAATAATAATAATAATAATGAGACTGAGAAGAACAGCTTTAAAGGCAAAAACAACAAGAATAAAAACAAAAAGAGCAATAATCACAATAATGATGTTAATGATGAGGACAATGACGATAATGATCATTATGATGCCAATGACAAATATGATGATGAAAATAATTATATAATAATAATGATGATGATAATAGTAATATAGTAGTGATAATAATAATACTATTAATAAGAATAATAATAATAATAATAAATAATAATAATAATAATAATAACAACAACATGTGTAAGAATACAAATAAAAGTAGCAATAATAATAAAAGGTATCATGATAAAAGTGTTAATGATGATGACAATTATAAATATGGTTATGATGATCGTTTTATTGATCATAAGGAACATTTGGATAATAATGGTGATAAAAGTAGTAATAGTAGTAGTAATATTAATATTAATAATAATAATAATAAGAAGAAGAAGAAGAAGCAAGAGGAGAAGAATAACAATAGCATTAATAGCAAAAACAACAGGATTAAAAATAAAAAAGCAATAATCACTAAAATGACGTTAATGATGAGGACAATGAGGATAATGATCATTATGATGATAATGACGAAAGTGATGATGAAAATAATAAAATAATAATAATGTTATAAATAATAATAATAATAATAATATAAATAATAATAATAATAATAATAATAATAATAATAATAACAATAATAATAATAACATAAATAATAATAAGAACAAGAAGACATATAATAATAATCAGAAGAAGAAGAATAAGAAGAACAACAGTATTAAAGGTAAAAGCAGCAATATTAAAATAAAAAAACAATAATCACTATAATGATGTTAATGACAATAATGACAATAATGACAATAACGATAATGTATTCATTATTAGGATAATGACCAACATGATGATGAAAAGAATTATATAATAATGATAATAATAATAGTAATAAAATAATAATAAAGATAATAATAATAACATAAACAACAATACCAACAAAAGTAGCAATGACAGTAATTATCATGGAAATGATGATGACAATGATGAAAATGGCTATGATGATGATTATGTTGTTCATAAGGAAAATGTGGATAATAGTGACGAAGATGATAATAATAATATTAATAGTAGTAGTAATAATTAAAAGAACAAGAGCAACAGAATCAACAGCAAAAACAAGGAGAATAAAAACAAAAAGAGCAATTATCATTATAATGATGTGAATGAAGAGGACAATGACGGTACTGATCATTATGATGATAGTGACAAACATGATGATGAAAATGATGATGATGATGATGATAATAATAATAATAATAATATTAATAACAATATTAATATTAGTAATAATAGTAGAAATAGTAATAATAATAAGAAGAAGAGGAAGAAGAAGTAGAAGAAAATGAAGGAGAAGAAGGAAAAGGGCTTTAAAGGCAAAAAAACAAGAATAAAAATAAAAAGAGCAGTATACACTATATTGATGTTAATGATGAGCACAATGATGATAATTACCATAATGATGATAATAACAAATATGATGAAAATAATTATATAACAGTGATGATGATAATTGTCATAGTAGTAGTAATAATAATAATAATAATAATAATAATAATAATAATAATAATAATAATAATAGGAAGAAGAACAATAGCCTCAAAGACAACAACATGAATAACAAAAAAATAGCAATTATCAAATTAATGAGTTTAATGAAAAGGACAATACGATAAAGACCATTATGATGATAATCAAGAACAACATGATGAAAATAATATAATGATAATGATGATAATAATAATAATAATAATAATAATAATAATAATAATAATAATAATAATAATAATAAAGATGGTAATATTATTAACAATATAAATAATAATAATAATAATAATAATAATAGCAATTATAATAACATGTGCAAGAATAGAAATAAAAGTAGGCATAACATTAATAGGTATCATGATAAAGGTCTTAATGATGATGACAATTATGAAATTGATTATGATGATCATTATGGTGATTATAAGGTAAAAATGGATACTAAGGAGTATGGTAATAGTCATAGTAGTAATAATAATAGGAAGTAAAAGAACAACAGCATCAATGGCACCAACATGAATAACAACAAAAATAGCAACTATCAAATTAATGTTTTCAATGAAAAAGAGAATACCATAAAGATCATTATGATGATAATCACGAAAATGAAGATTGAAAATAATATAATAATAATAATAATAATGATATTAGCCATAATAATAATAATAATAATAATAATAACAATAATAATCAAAAATAATGATAATAATACTAAAATTCATAATAAAATAATGATGATGATAATAATAATAATAATAATAATAATAATGATGATGATGATGATAATGGTAATAATAATATTAATAATAATAAAAATAATAATAATAATAATAATAATAATAATAATAATAATAATAATAATAATAATAATAATAATAATAATAATAATAATAATAATAATAATAATAATAATAATAATAATAATAATAATAATAATAATAATAATAATAATAATAATAACTTTAACAACAATACCAATAAAAGATAAGTAACATGAAAAGGTGTTAATAATGATGTCAATGTTGAAAATCATTATGTTGATCATTATGTTGATCGTAAGGAATAAATGGATAATAATGATGATGATGATGGTAATAATATTAATAGTAGTTGTAATAATAATAATAACAACAACATGAACACCCATACCATAAAAGTAGCAATAACAATAATTATCTTGCAAAAGTGTTAACGATGCTGACAATCATGAAGGTAATTATGATGATAATTATGTTGATCATAAGTAATATTTGGATCATAATGATGATGAAAATAGTAGCAATAGTAGTAGTAATATTATTAATAATAATAATAATGATGATGATAATGGTAGTAATAATAATAATAATAATAGTAATAATATGAACAACAATATCAATCAAAGTAGCAATAACATTAATTATCTTGAAAAGATGTTAATGATTATGACAATAATGAAAAAGATTATGATGATCATTATGTTGATCATAAGGTAAATATGGATACTAATGATGATGATGATAATAGTAGTAGTAGGAGTAGTAATAATAATAATGATAATAATAGCATAAACAACAATAATAATACAAATAATAATAATTATAATAATAATAATAATCATAGTAAAATTAATAATAATAATAATAATAATAACATAAATAATGATTATAAAACCACAACAACAATAACAACTACAATAACAACATTAAATGTAATATTAATTTAATAATAATCATAATAATAATAACCATAACAATAATAGAAATAATAATTATAATAATAATAAAAATTGGAATAGTAATAAGAAAAAAGAATAATAACAATAATAATATGAACAACAATATCAATCAAAGTAGCAATAACAATAATTATCTTGAAAAGATGTTAATGATTATGACAATAATGAAAATGATTATAATGATCAACATATTGATCATAAGGTATATGTGTATAATAATAATGATGATGATAATAATAATAGTAGGAAAAGTAATAATAATAATAATAATAATAATAATAATAATAATAATAACATCAATAATATTATTAATAATAATATGAACAACAATACCAATAAAAGTAGCAATAAGAATAATTACCTTGAAAAGATGTTAATGAAGATGACAATGAAAAAAAGACGATTATGATTATATTGATCTAAGGTAAATGTGGATACTAATGATGATGATGATAATAGTAGTAGTAGGAGTAGTAATATTAATAATGATAATAATAGTATAAACAACAATAATAATACAAATAATAATAATTATAATAATAATGAGAGTCATAGTAAAATTAATAATAATAATAATAATAATAATAATAATAATAATAATAATAATAATAATAATAATAAAAATAATAATACTAACAATAATAACATTAATAATGATTATAAAACCACAACAACAATAACAACTACAATAACAACATTAAAGGTAATATTAATTTAATAATAATCATAATAATAATAAACATAACCATAATAGAAATAATAATTATAATAATAATAAAAATTAGAATAGTGATAAGAAAAAAATAATAATAATAATAATAATAATAATACTAATAATAAAAATAATGAGACTGAGAACAACAGCTTTAAAGGCAAAAACAACAAGAATAAAAACAAAAAGAGCAATAATCACAATCATGATGTTAATGATGAGGCCAATGACGATAATGTACATTATGATGCCAATGACAAATCTGATGATGAAAATAATTATATAATAATAATGATTATGATAATAGTAATATAGTAGTAATAATAATGGTACTAATAATAATAATAATAATAATAATCATCATCATCATCATACTATAAATAATAACAACAACATGTGCAAGAATACAATTAAAAGTAGCAATAACAATAATAGGTGTCATGATAAAAGTGTTAATGATGATGACAATTATAAATATGGGTATGATGATCGTTATATTGATCATAAGGAACATGTGGATGATAATGGTGATAATAATAGTAATATTAGTAGTAATATTAATATTAATAATAAGAAGAAGAAGAAAGAGGAGAAGAATAACAACAGCATTAATAGCAAAAACAACAGGATTAAAAATAAAAAGAGCAATAATCACTATAATGATGTTAATGATGAGGACAATGAGGATAATGATTATTATGATGATAATGACCAAAGTGATGATGAAAATAATAAAATAATAATAATAATGTTATTAATAATAATAATATAAATAATAATAATATTAATAATAATAACAGATATAATAATAATAAGAAGAAGACAAATAATAATAATCAGAACAGGAAGAATAAGAAGGACAACAGTATTAAAGGTAAACACAGTAATATTAAAATAAAAAAAACAATAATCACTATAATGATGTTAATGACAATAATGACAATAACGACAATGTTCATTATTAGGATAATGACCAACATGATGATGAAAAGAATTATATAATAATGATAATAATAAAAATAATAATAAAGATAATAATAACATGAACAACAATACCAACAGAAGTAGCCATGACAGTAATTATCATGGAAATGATGATGACAATGATGAAAATGGCGGTACTGATCATTATGATGACAGTGACATACATGATGATGAAAATGATGATGATGATGATAATAATAATAATAATAATAATAATAATAATAATAATAATATTATTAACAACAATATTAATATTAGTAATAATAGTAGAAATAGTAATAACAATAATAAGAAGAAGACTAAGAAGAAGAAGAAGAAGAAGAAGAAGAAGAAAATGAAGGAGAAGAAGAAAAAGGGATTTAAAGGCAAAAACCACAAGAATAAAAATAAAAAGAGCAATAATCACTATATTGATGTTAATGATGAGGACATTGATGATAATTACTATTATGATGATAATGACAAATATGATGATGAAAATAATTATATAACAATGATGATGATTATAGTTATAGTAATAATACTCATAATAATAATAATAATAATAATAATAATAATAATAATAATAATAATAATAATAATAATAATAATAATAATAATAATAATAATAATAATAATAATAATAATAGGAAGAAGAACAATAACCTCAAAGACAACAACATGACTAACAAAAAAATAGCAATTATCAAATTAATGATTTTAATGAAAAGGACAATACGATAAAGATCATTATAATAATCACGAACAATATGATTAAAATAATATTATAATAATGATAATGATAATAATAATATAATAATAATAATGATAAAGATGGTAATGTTATTATCAATAATAATATTAATAATAATAATAATAATAATAATAATAATAATAATAATAATAATATAAATTATAATAACATGTGCAAGAACAGAAATAAAAGTAGCCATAACATTAATAGGTATCATGAAAGGTGTTAATGATGATGACAATTATAAAAATGATTATGATGATCATTATGGTGATTATAAGGAAAAAATGGATACTAAGGAGTATGGTAATAGTCATAGTAGTAATAATAATAGGAACTAAAAGAACAACAGCATCAAAGGCAAAAACAAGATAAGAATAAAAATAGTAATTATCAATATAATGTTGTTAATGATAACAACAATGCGATTATGATCCTTATGATATTAATGACGAAAATGATGATGAAAATTATATAATAATAATGATGATAATAATAACAGTAATAATAATAATAATGATTAAACTAATAATATTAATAAACAAAATAAAAATAATAATAATAATAATAATAAAGTATTAAAAGTAATAAAAACATGAACAAAAACACCAATAAAATTATCAATAACAATAATCACGAAAAGGTGTTAATGATGACTACGATGACAATGATTATGATGATCATTATGTTAGTCATATGGAATATATGGATAAGAATGATGAGGATGATAACAATAATAGTAATAATAGCAGTAATTATAATAATACTAAAAATAATAATAACTATAATAATAATAATCATAATAGTAATACAAATATTAGCATTAATAAGAATCACAACAATAATACCAAGAACAATAACAATATTAATAGTAATAATAAGATAATTAATAGAAATAATAATAATAATCATAATAATACTAATAATCATAATAATCATAATAATTATAGTAATAATAATAATAATAACAATAAAAATGATAATATAAATCATAATAATATAATAATAACAATATTAATAATTATAATATAAATCAAAATAACATGTACAACAATACCTATAAAGTTGCAATAACAATAACAAGTATCTTGATAAAGCTGATAATGATGATGACAACAATGAAAAGGATTATGATGATCATTTTGATGATCATAAGGAACATATGGATAATAATGATGACTATTATAATAGTACTAATAATAGTAGTACTAATAATAATAATAATAATAAAAATAACACTAATAGCTATAGTAAAAATAATGGTACTAATAATAATATTAACATTAATAAAACCCACAACAATAATAACAAGAACAATAACATCATTAATAATAATATTAAAAATTATAGCAATAATAATAATAATCATAATAATCATATTAACACATACAACAATACCTATAAAGATTGCAATAACAGTAACAAGTATCATGATAAAGGTGTTATGATGATATTAATGAAAATGATTATGATGATCATTATGTTGATCATATGGGAAAAAAAATTGATAACAATAATGATGATAATAGTAATAGTACTAATAATAATAAGAAGAAGAAGAAGAAGAAGAACAACAACAACAACAGCATCAAAGGCAACAACAAGATAAAAATAAAAATAGTAATTATCAATATGATGCTGTTAATGATAACGACAATGCGATAATGATCATTATGATGATAATGACGAACATGATAATGAAAATTATATAATAATGATGATGATAATAATAATAATAATAATAATAATAATAATAATAATAATAATAATAATAATAATAATGATAATAATATTAATAATAATAACAACAATAAATAATAATAATAATAATAATAATAGTAATAATAACATGAAAAACACCAAAAAAGTAGCAATAACAACAATTATCACGAAAAGGTGTTAATGATGATGACTAAGCTGAAAATGATTATAATGATCATTTTGTTGATAATAAGAAATATATGGATAATAATGATGATGATAAAAATAATAGTAATAATAGTAATAATAATAAAATAATAATAATAATATTAATAATAATAACTAAAATAATAATACTAATAATATTAACATTAATAAAAACCACAGCAATAATAACAAGAACAATAACAATATTAATAGTAATAATAATAATAATAATAATAATAATAATAATAATAATAATAGCAATATTAATAATTATAATAATATTCGTAATAACATGAACAACAATACCTATAAAGCTTGCAATAACTTTAACAAGTATCATGATAAAGGTGTTAAAGGTGATGACAACAATGAAAATGATTATGATGATCATTATGTTAATCATGTGAAAAAATTGATAATAATAATGATGGTGATGATAATAGTAATAGTAATAAAAATAATAATAAGAAGAACAACAGCATCAAAAGCAGCATGAGGATAAAAATGAAAATAGTAATTTTTAATAAAATGATCTTAATGATAACGACAATGCGATTATGGTCATTATGTAGATAATGACGAACATGATGATGAAAATGATATAATAATAATGATGATAATAATTATAACAGTAATATGACGACTAATAATAATAACAATAATAATAATAATAATAAAAATAATAATAATACTAATAATACTACTACTACTACTAATACTACTACTACTACTACTACTACTACTACTACTACTACTACTACTACTACTAATAATAATAATAATAATAATAATAATAATAATAATAATAATAATAATAATAATAATAATAATAATAATAATAACATAAACAGCAACACAGAAAAGTAGTAAATACAATAATAATCATGAAAAGGGGTTTATGAAGATGACTTTGATGAAAATGATTATGATGATCATTATGTTGATCATAAGGAATATGTGGATAATGATGATGATAATAATAGTAATAGTAGTAGTAATATTAACATTAATAAGACGAAGAAGAAGAAGAAGAAGAAGAAAGAGGAGAAGAATAACAAGAGCATTAATAGAAAAAACAACAGGATTAAAAACAAAAAGAGTAATAATCACTATAATGATGTTACTGATGAGGATAATGACGATATTGATCATTAAGAGGATAATGACCAAATTAATGATGCAAAGAATTATATAATAATGATGATGCTAATAATAATAATAAAAATAATAATAAAAATAATAATAACTAGAATATTAATAATGATTATAATAATATAAATAATAAATATGATAAGAAGAAAAAGAACAACAATAGCATTAAAGGTAAAAACAACAGAAAACAGAAACAAAAAGGGTCATAATCACTTTAATGATGAGGACAATGACGATAATGATCATTATGATGATAATGACCAAAATGATGATGAAAATAATAATAATATTAATAATAATAATAATAATAATAATGATAATAATAATATAATGATGATAATAATGATATAAATAATAATAATATAAATAATAATCAGAATAATAATAGTAATAAGAAAAATAATAATCATCAGAACAAGAAGGATAAGAAGAAGAACAACAGTATTAAAGGCAAAAACAGCAATAATAAAAATAAAAAAAACAATAATCACTATAATGATGAGAACAATAACGATAATGATCATTATTAGGATAATGACCAACATGATGATGAAAAGAATTATATAATACAGATAATGATAGTAATTAAAATAATAATAAAGATAATAATAATAACATGAACAGCAATACCAACAAAAGTAGCAATGGCAGTAATTATCATGAAAATGATGAAAATGGTAATGATGATCATTATGTTGATCATAAGGAAAATGTTGATAATAGTGATGAAAATGCTAATAATAATAGTTATAGTAATAGTAATAATAAAAAGAACAAGAGCAACAGCATCAACAGCAAAAACAACAAGAATAAAAATATAAAGAGCAATAATCAATATAATGATGTGAATGATGAGGACAATGACGGTCCTGATCATTCTGATGATAGTGACGAACATGATGATGAAAATGTTGATAGTAATAATAATAATAATAATAATAATAATAATAATAATAATAATAATAATAATAATTATAATAATAATAATAACAATAATAATTATAATAATAATAGGAAGCAGAGGAACAACAACATCAAAGACAACAACATGACTACCAACAAAAATAGCAATTATCAAATTAATGATTTCAATTATAAGGACAATACGATAAAGATCATTAAGAAGATAATCACGAACATGATGATGAAAATAATATAATGATAGTAGTGATAATAATAATAGTGATAATGATGATAATAATAATAACAATAATATAATAATAACAATAATAATAAAAGTAATAAATGCAATAATAACAATAATAATGATAATAATTATGACAGTAAAAACAACAATAATTATGACAACTACAATAACAACATTAATGGTAATATTATTTTAATAATATAAACAATAGTAATAACAATAATAACAATAATAGAAATAATAATAATAATCATAGTAATAATAAAAAAATAATAATAATCAGAACAAGAAGGATAAGACGAACAACACTGTTAAAGGCAAAACATAAATAAAAAATTAAAAAAAAAACAATATTCACTATAATGATGTTAATGATGATGACAATAACGACAATGATCATTATTAGGATAATGACCAACATGATGATGAAAAGAAGTATATAATAATGAAAATAATAATAGTAATAATAATAATAACAATAACGACAATAATAATCATAACAATAATAATAACATGAACAAAAATACCAATGTAAGTAGCAATAACAATAATAGATATCGTGATAAGGGTGTTAATGATGATGACAATAAATGAAAATGATTGTGGTGATGATTATGTTGAACTTAAGGAAAATGTGAATAGTGATGATGATTATAATGATAATTGTAATAATAATAATTATAATAATAATAAAATGATAATGATAATTATAATAATAATAAAAATAAGAAGAAGAAGAAGAAAAAAGACAAGAAGAAGAACAAGAGCATTAAAGGCAAAAACAACAAGAATAAAAACAAATAATCACAATAATGATGTTAATGATGTGGACAATGAAGATAACAATCATTATTACGATAATGAGCAACATGATGATGAAAAGAATTATATAATAAAGATATAGATAATAGTAATAATAATAAATATTATAAAAATAATAATAATCATCATAATAATAATAATCGTAATAATAACATGAACAACAATACCAATAAAAGAATATTTATATAAAAATTATAAATATAATAATAATAATCACATGAACAACAATACCAGTAAAGTAGCAATAACAATAATTATTATCATGAAAAGCTGTAAATGATTATGCCAATGATGAAAATGATTATGATGATCGTTAAGTTGATCATAAGGAAAATGTGCATAAAAGTGATGAAGATGATAAGAATAATAGTAATAGTGGTAATAATAATAAACAGAACAAGAACAACAGCATCAAAAGCAAAAACAACAAGAATAAAAATAAAAAGAGCAATAATCAATCTCATGGTGTGAATAATGAGGACAATGACGGTACTGATCATTATGATAATAGTGACGAACATGATGATGAAAATGATAATATAATGATAATAATAATACTAATAATATTAATAGTAATAATAATAATAGTAATAATAATAATAATATAAATAGTAATAATAAGAATAAAAATAATGATGATGACAATGATGAAAATGGTTATGATGATCATTATGTTGATCATGAGGATAATGATGATGATAATAATAATAGTAGTAGTAAGAGTAATATTAATAATAATAGTAAGAATAAGAAGAAGGAGGAGGAGAAGAATAACAACAGCATTAAGAGCAAAAACAACAGGATTAATAATAAAAAAAGAGCAATAATCACTATAATTATGTTAGTGATGAGGACAATGACGATAATGATCATTATGAGGATAATGACCTATATAATGATGCAAAGATTTATATAATAATGATGATAATAATAATAACAACAATAATTAGAATAGTAATATTAACCATAATAAAATTAATAATTAGAATAATATTAATAATAAAAATAATAATAACATGAAGAAAAACAGCATAATAATATAAATAATAATGATATAAATAATAATAATAATAACATTAATAATAGGAATAATAACATAAGTAACAAGAAAAATAATACTAATAATCAGAAGAAGAAGAAGAAGAAGAAGAAGAATGAGAAGACGAAGAACAACAGCATTAAAGGCAAAAAACAACAAGAATAAAAAAAAAACAGAAATCACTATAATGATGTTAATGATGAGGACAATAACGATAGTGATCAGTATTAGTATAATGACCAACATGATGAAAAGAATTATATAATAATGATAATCATAATAATAATAATAATAATAATAATAAAAATAATAATAATAATAATAATAATAATAAAGATAATAATAATAACAACATCAACATGAACAACAATACCAACAACAGTAGCAATAACAATACTTATTATGAAAATGGTGATGACAATGATGAAAATGGTTATGATGAAAATTATGTTGATCATAAGGAAAATGTGGATAATAGTGACGAAGATGATAATGATAATAGTAGTAGTAGTATTAATAAAAAGAACAAGAGCAACAGCATCAACAGCAAAAACAACAACAATATAAATAAAAAGAGCAATAATCAATATAATGGTGTGAATGATGAGGACAATGACGGTACTGATCATTATGATGATAGTGACGAACATGATGATGAAAATGATAATTGTAATAATAATATTAATAGTAATAATAATAATATTAATAATGGTAGAAGTAGTGATAATAATATAATAGTAATAATGAAAAAGATTATAATAATAATAGTAATAATAATAATAATAATCATGATAATAACAATAGTAATAATAATAATAAGAAGAAGAAGAACAAGAAGAAGAAGAAAAAGAAAAAGAAGAAAAAAAAGAAGCAGAAGACGAAAAACGGCTTTAAAGGCAAAAACAACAAGAATAAAAATAAAAAGAGTAGTAATCACTATAATGATGTTAATGATGAGGTCAATGATGATAATTATCATTATAATGGTTATGTCAAATATGATGATGAAAATAATTATATAATAATGATGATAATAATAATAACATTAATAATAATAATAATAATAATAATAATTGGAATAGTAATAAGAAAATAACAATAAGAGGAAGGAATAGGACAAAGAGAACAACAGCTTTGTAGGCAAAAACAACAAGAGTAAAAATAAAAAGAGCAATAATTACTATAATGATGTTAATGTTGAGGACAATGACGTCAATGATCATTATGATGACAATGACAAATATGATGATGAAAATAATTAATTAATAATGATGATGAAAATAGTAATATAGTAGTAGTAATAATAATAATAATCATCATAATAATAACAACAACATGAACAACAATACCAATAAAAGTAGCAATAACAATAATTATTTTGAAAAGTTGTTAATGATGATGTCAATTTTGAAAATGGTTATGACGGTCATTATGTTTATCATAAGGAAAAATGGATAATAATAATGATAATAGTCATAGTAACTAACTCCATGGCACGACAGCTCACGGGGAGCCTTGGCCTACCGCCCGGCCGCTGCGTCCCCCATCTCGGTCCACTACAGACGTCATGGATGGGGTGCAGTATTGGAGGGTGAGACGTGGTCAGCGCCTCGAGCCCCTCCCGGCCGGTTAATGCGGTCCTCACGACCTGGAGCCGCTACTTCTCCATCAAGTAGCTCCTCAATTGGCCCCCCAGGGACCTCACGAGGCTGAGTGCACCCCGGTCCAGGTCACCCAGCGGGGGAAAAATCCCCACGCCGGTACTGGGGATCGAACCCAGGTCTCCCGCTTGGTAGGCAGCTGCGCTACCACCGCGCTAAGGAGACGACCAAATAGTCATAGTAGTAGTAATATAATAATAATAATAATAATAATAATAATAATAATAATAACATTAATAATAATAATAATAATAATAATAATAAAAGTAATATTAATAATAATAATAATATGTGCAAGTTACAAATAAAAGTAACAAAAACAATAATAGATATCATGGATAAATATCTTAATGATGATAACTACGAAATTGGTTATGATGATCATTATGTTGATCATATGGAAAAAATGCATAATAATGATAATGATAATTGTCAAAGTAGTAATAATAATAGGAAGAAGAACAACAGCATAAAAGGCAACAACATGAATAACAACAAAAGTAGCTATTATCAAATTAAAGATTTTAATGAAAAGGACAATATGATAAAGCTCATAAGGATGATAATCACGAACATGAGATTGAAAATAATATAATAATAATGATAATAGTGATACTATTTATAATAATAATAATAATAATACTAATACTAATAATAAAATAATAATAATAATAATAATAATAATAATAATAATAATAATAATAATAATATACACAACTCCAATAAAGGTAGCAATAACAATAAAAGGTGTCATAATAAAGGTGTTAATGTTGATGACAATAATGAAAATAATTATGTTGATCATTATGTTAATCATATGGAAAAAATGAATAATGATGATGATGATAAAAGTATTATTATTATTATTATTATTAATAATAATAACAATAAGAAGAAGAAGAAGAAGAAGAAGAAGAACAACATCTTGAAGGGCAATAACAAGAATAAAAATGAAAGTAGGAATTATCAATATAATGATGTCAATGATAAGGACAATACAATAATGATTATTATAATGATAATAACTAACATGATGAAAATAATATTATAATACTAAAAGTCATAGTAATAATAACATGAAAAGCAACACAAAAATGTAGCAATAGCAATAATCATCATGAAAAGGTGTTAATCATAATGACTACGATATAAGTTATTATTATGATGATCATTATGTTGTTCATAAGGAACATGTGAATAATAACGATGATGATAATTATATTAGTAGTAATAATAGTAATAGTAGTAATAATAATTTATATAATAATAATAAGATTAATAATGATATTAATAATAGTAATAATAATATTATTAATAATTATAATAATTATATTAACATATACAACAATACCTATAAAGGTTGCAATAACAATAACAAGTATTATGATAAACGTGTTATGTTGATAGTATTTATGAAAATGATTATGATCATTATGTTGATCATATGGAAAAAAATTAATAACAATAATGATAATGATAATAGTAATAATAGTAATAATAATAATAAGAAGAAGAAGAAGAAGAACAAGAACAACAGCATCAAAAGTAACAACAAGATAAAAATAAAAATAGTAATTATCAATATGATGCTGTTAATTATAACGACAATACGATAATGATCATTATGATGATAATGACGAACATGATAATGAAAATTATATAATAATGATGATAATAATATTAATAATAATATTATTATTAATAATAATAAGATGAACAACACCAAAAAAGTAGCAATAACAATAGTTATCACGAAATGGTGTTAATGATGATGACTAAGCTAAAATGATTATGATGATCATTTTGTTTTTCATAAGGAATATATGGATAATAATGATGATGATAAGAATAATAGTAACTATAGTAATAATAATAATAGTAATAATAATAATAATAATAATAATAATAATAATAATAATAAAATAATAATAATAGTAATAATAATAATAATAATAATAATAATAATAATAATAATAATAATAGTAATAATATTAATAATAATAACTTAAATAATAATACTAATAATAATATTAAAATTAATAAAAACAACAGCAATAATAACAAGAACAATAACAATATTAATAGTAATAATAATAGTAATATTAATAATTATAATAATATTCGTAATAACATGAACAACAATACCTATAAAGCTTGCAATAACTTTAACAAGTATCATGATAAAGGTGATGAAAACAATGAAAATGATTATGATGATCATTATATTAATCATGTGAAAAAAATTGATAATAATAATGATGGTGATGATAATAGTAATATTAATAAAAATAATAAGAAGAGGAACCGCATCAAAAGCAGCAACAAGATAAAACTGAAAATAGTAATTTTTAAGAAAATGATCTTAATGATAACGACAATGCGATTATGGTCATTATGTAGATAATGACGAACATGATGGTGAAAATTATATAATAATAATGATAGTAATTTTAACAGTAATATGAATAATAATAATAATAATACTAATAATAATAATAACAATAATAATAACATAAACAGCAACACAATAAAGTAGCAAAGACATTAATAATCACGAAAAGGTGTCAATCAAGATGACTTTGATGAAAATGATTATGATGATCATTATGTTGATCATAAGGGATATGTGGATAATAATGTTGATTATGATAATATTACTAGTAATTATAGTAGTAGTATAAATAATAATAATAATAATAATAATAATAATAATAATAATAATAATAACAATAACAACAAAACTAAGAATTATATAAGTAGGAATAATAATAATAATAATAATAATAACAATAACAACAAAACTAAGAATTATATAAGTAGGAATAATAATAATAATAATAATAATAATAATAATAATAATAATATTAATCATAATAATAATAACATGTGCAAGAATACAAATATAAGTAGCAATAACAATAATTGGTATCATGATAAAGGTGTTAATGATGACAATTATGAAAATGGTTAGGATGGTCATTAAGCTGATCAAAAGGAAAAAATGGATATTAATGATTATGATAATAGTCACAGTAGTACTAGTAATTAAAGGAAGAACAACAACAGCATCAAGGGCAACAACATTAATAACATTAAAAATAGTGATTATCAAATTAATGATTTTAATGAAAAACACAATAGAATCAAGATCACTATGATGATAATCATGAACATGAAGATGAAAATGCTACAATAATAATGATAATAGTGATAATAATAATGATAATGACGATAATGATAATAATAATAGTGCTAATAATTACAATAATAATAACATGTGCAAGAATACAAACGAAAGTAGGAATAACAATAATAGGTACCATGAAACAGGTGTTAATAATGATGACAATTATGAAACTGGTTATAATGAACATTATGTTGATCATAAGAAAAAATTGGATAATAGTGATACTGATAATAGTTATAGTAGTAATATTAATAGGAAGAAAAACATCGACAGCATCAAAGGAAACAACATGAATAACAATAAAAATAGCAATTATGAAATTATGATTTTAAAGAAAAAGATAATACGATAAAGATCATTATGATGTTAATAACGAACATGATGCTGAAAATTATATAATAATAATAATGATGATGATTATAATAATATTATTAATAATTATAATAATCATAATAACATGAACAACAATACCTATAAAGCTTGCAATAACAATAACAAGTAGCATGATAAAGGTGTTAATGATGATGACAATAAGGAATATGATTATGATGGTCATTATGTTGATCATATGGAAAAAATTGATAATAATGATGACGGTGATGATGATGATGATAATAGTTATAGTAATAATAATAATAATAATAATAATAACAACAGCATCAAAGGCAAAAACAAGATAAAGATAAAAGTAGTAATTATCAATATAATGATGTTAATGATAACGACATTGCGATAATGATACTTATGATCATAATGACGAACATGATGATGAAAATTATATAATAATAATGATGATAATAAATTCAGTAATAATAATGATTAAACTAATAATATTAATAATAATAATAATATTAATAATAAAATAATAATAACAATAATAATAGTAAAATAATAATAGTAATAAAAGCATGAAAAAAACACCAATAAAGGTAGCAATAACAATAATTATCACGAAAAGGTGTTAATGATGATGACTACGATGACAATAATGATGATGATCATTATATTAATCATAAAGAATATATGGATAATAATGATGAGGATGATAACAATAATAGTAATAATAGTAGTAATTATAATAATACTAAAGATAATAATAACTATAATAATCATAATGGTAACAATAATATTAACATTAATAAAAACCACAACAATAAAACCAAGTGCAATAACAATATTAATAGTAATTATAAGAATACTAATACTAATAATAATAATAATAATAATAATAATAATAATTATTATTATTATCATAATAATTATAGTATTAGTAGTAATAATAATAATATAAATCACAATAATATAATAATAACAATATTAATCATTATAATAATAATCATAATAACATGTACAACAATACCTATAAAGGTTGCAATAACAATAACAAGTATCATGATAAAGGTGTTAATGATGATGAAAATAATGAAAAGGATTATGATGGTCGTTATGATGATCATAAGGAACATATGGATAATAATGATGATGATAAGAACACTAGTAAAAATAGTAATAATAATAATAAAAATAAAATAAGTAAAATAATAACACTAATAATAATATTAACATTAATTAAAACCACAGCAATAATAACAAGAACAATAACAATATTAATAGTAATAATAATTAATAGCAATATTAATAATTATAGTATAAATCGTAATAACATGAACAATACCTATAAAGGTTGCAATAACTTTAACAAGTATCATGATAAAGGTGATGAAAACAATGAAAATGATTATGATGATCATTATATTAATCATGTGAAAAAAATTGATAATAATAATGATGGTGATGATAATAGTAATATTAATAAAAATAATAAGAAGAAGAGCCGCTTCAAAAGCAGCAACAAGATAAAACTGAAAATATTAATTTTTAAGAAAATGATCTTAATGATAACGACAATGCGATTATGGTCATTATGTAGATAATGACGAACATGATGATGAAAATTATATAATAATAATGATAGTAATTTTAACAGTAATATGAATAGTAATAATAATAATAAAATAATAATAATAATAATAATAATAATAATAATAATAATAATAATAATAATAATAATAAAATAATAATAATAATAACATTCATAACAAAAATTATGATGATGATGATTAATAATAATAATAATAATAACAACATGTGCAAGAATACAAATGTAAGTAGCAATAACAATAATTGGTATCATGATAAAGGTGTTAATGATGACAATTATGAAAATGGTTAGGATGGTCATTAAGCTGATCAAAAGGAAAAAATGGATATTAATGATTATGATAATAGTCACAGTAGTACTAGTAATTAAAGGAAGAACAACAACAGCATCAAGGGCAACAACATTAATAACATTAAAAATAGTGATTATCAAATTAATGATTTTAATGAAAAACACAATAGAATCAAGATCACTATGATGATAATCATGAACATGAAGATGAAAATGATACAATAATAATGATAATAGTGATAATAATAATGATAATGACGATAATGATAATAATAATAGTGCTAATAATTACAATAATAATAATAACATGTGCAAGATTACAAACGAAAGTAGGAATAACAATAATAGGTACCATGAAACAGGTGTTAATAATGATGACAATTATGAAACTGGTTATAATGAACATTATGTTGATCATAAGAAAAAATTGGATAATAGTGATACTGATAATAGTTATAGTAGTAATAATAATATGAAGAAAAACAACGACAGCATCAAAGGAAACAACATGAATAACAATAAAAATAGCAATTATGAAATTATGATATTAAAGAAAAACATAATACGATAAAGATCATTATGATGTTAGTGACGAACATGATGCTGAAAATTATATAATAATAATAATGATGATTATAATAATATTATTAATAATTATAATAATCATAATAACATGAACAACAATACCTATAAAGCTTGCAATAACAATAACAAGTAGCATGATAAAGGTGTTAATGATGATGACAATAAGGAATATGATTATGATGGTCATTATATTGATCATATGGAAAAAATTGATAATAATGATGACGGTGATGATGATAATAGTTATAGTAATAATAATAATAATAATAATAATAATAATAATAATAATAATAATAATAATAATAATAATAATAATAATAACAGCATCAAAGGCAAAAACAAGATAAAGATAAAAGTAGTAATTATAAATATAATGATGTTAATGATAACGACAATGCGATAATGATCCTTACGATCATAATGACGAACATGATGATGAAAATTATATAATAATAATGATGATAATAAATTCAGTAATAATAATAATGATTAAACTAATAATATTAATAATATTATTAATAATAAAAATATTAATAACAATAATAATAGTAAAATAATAATAGTAATAAAAACATGAAAAAAACACCAATAAAAGTAGCAATAACAATAATTATCACGAAAAGGTGTTAATGATGATGACTACGATGACAATAATGATTTTAATCATTATGTCAATCATAAAGAATATATGGATAATAATGATGAGGATGATAACAATAATAGTAATAATAGTAGTAATTATAATAATACTAAAGATAATAATAACTATAATAATCATAATGGTAACAATAATATTAACATTAATAAAAATCACAACAATAAAACCAAGAGCAATAACAATATTAATAGTAATTATAGGAATATTAATAATAATAATAATAATAATTATTATCATTATTATTATTATTATTATTATTATTATTATTATTATTATTATTATTATTATTATTATTATTATTATCATAATAATTATAGTATTAGTAGTAATAATAATAATATAAATCATAATAATATAATAATAACAATATTAATCATTATAATAATAATCATTATAACATGTACAACAATACCTATAAAGGTTGCAATAACAATAACAAGTATCATGATAAAGGTGTTAATGATGATGAAAATAATGAAAAGGATTATGATGGTCGTTATGATGATCATAAGGAACATATGGATAATAATGATGATGATAAGAACACTAGTAAAAATAGTAATAATAATAATAAAAATAAAATAAGTAAAATAATAACACTAATAATAATATTAACATTAATTAAAACCACAGCAATAATAACAAGAACAATAACAATATTAATAGTAATAATAATTAATAGCAATATTAATAATTATAGTATAAATCGTAATAACATGAACAATACCTATAAAGGTTGCAATAACTTTAACAAGTATCATGATAAAGGTGATGAAAAAAATGAAAATGATTATGATGATCATTATATTAATCATGTGAAAAAAATTGATAATAATAATGATGGTGATGATAATAGTAATATTAATAAAAATAATAAGAAGAAGAACCGCTTCAAAAGCAGCAACAAGATAAAACTGAAAATATTAATTTTTAAGAAAATGATCTTAATGATAACGACAATGCGATTATGGTCAATATGTAGATAATGACGAACATGATGATGAAAATTATATAATAATAATGATAGTAATTTTAACAGTAATATGAATAGTAATAATAATAATAAAATAATAATAATAATAATAATAATAAAATAATAATAACATTCATAACAAAAATTATGATGATGATGATTAATAATAATAATAATAATAACAACATGTGCAAGAATACAAATACAAGTAGCAATAACAATAATTGGTATCATGATAAAGGTGTTAATGATGACAATTATGAAAATGGTTAGGATGGTCATTAAGCTGATCAAAAGGAAAAAATGGATATTAATGATTATGATAATAGTCACAGTAGTACTAGTAATTAAAGGAAGAACAACAACAGCATCAAGGGCAACAACATTAATAACATTAAAAATAGTGATTATCAAATTAATGATTTTAATGAAAAACACAATAGAATCAAGATCACTATGATGATAATCATGAACATGAAGATGAAAATGATACAATAATAATGATAATAGTGATAATAATAATGATAATGACGATAATGATAATAATAATGCTAATAATTACAATAATAATAACATGTGCAAGAATACAAACGAAAGTAGGAATAACAATAATAGGTACCATGAAACAGGTGTTAATAATGATGACAATTATGAAACTGGTTATAATGAACATTATGTTGATCATAAGAAAAAATTGGATAATAGTGATACTGATAATAGTTATAGTAGTAATAATAATAGGAAGAAAAACATCGACAGCATCAAAGGAAACAACATGAATAACAATAAAAATAGCAATTATGAAATTATGATTTTAAAGAAAAAGATAATACGATAAAGATCATTATGATGTTAATGACGAACATGATGCTGAAAATTATATAATAATAATGATGATGATTATAATAATATTATTAATAATTATAATAATCATATTAACATGAACAACAATACCTATAAAGCTTGCAATAACAATAACAAGTAGCATGATAAAGGTGTTAATGATGATGACAATAAGGAATATGATTATGATGGTCATTATGTTGATCATATGGAAAAAATTGATAATAATGATGACGGTGATGATGATGATGATGATAATAGTTATAGTAATAATAATAATAATAAGAAGAAGAAGAAGAAGAAGAACAACAGCATCAAAGGCAAAAACAAGATAAAGATAAAAGTAGTAATTATCAATATAATGATGTTAATGATAACGACATTGCGATAATGATCCTTATGATCATAATGACGAACATGATGATGAAAATTATATAATAATAATGATGATAATAAATTCAGTAATAATAATGATTGAACTAATAATATTAATAATAATAATAATATTAATAATAAAATAATAATAACAATAATAATAGTAAAATAACAATAGTAATAAAAGCATGAAAAAAACACCAATAAAGGTAGCAATAACAATAATTATCACGAAAAGGTGTTAATGATGATGACTACGATGACAATAATGATGATGATCATTATATTAATCATAAATAATATATGGATAATAATGATGAGGATGATAACAATAATAGTAATAATAGTAGTAATTATAATAATACTAAAGATAATAAGAACTATAATAATCATAATGGTAACAATAATATTAACATTAATAAAAACCACAACAATAAAACCAAGAGCAATAACAATATTAATAGTAATTATAAGAATATTAATAATAATAATAATAATTATTATTATCATAATAATTATAGTATTAGTAGTAATAATAATAATATAAATCACAATAATATAATAATAACAATATTAATCATTATAATAATAATCATAATAACATGTACAACAATACCTATAAAGGTTGCAATAACAATAACAAGTATCATGATAAAGGTGTTAATGATGATGAAAATAATGAAAAGGATTATGATGGTCGTTATGATGATCATAAGGAACATATGGATAATAATGATGATGATAAGAACACTAGTAAAAATAGTAATAATAATAATAAAAATAAAATAAGTAAAATAATAACACTAATAATAATATTAACATTAATTAAAACCACAGCAATAATAACAAGAACAAAAACAATATTAATAGTAATAATAATTAATAGCAATATTAATAATTATAGTATTAATCGTAATAACATGAACAACATAACCTATAAAGCTTGCAATAACAATAACAAGTATCATGATAAAGGTGTTAAAGATGATGACAATAATGAAAATGATTATGATGATCATTATGTTGATCATGTGTAAAAAATTGATAATAACAATAATGGTGATGATAATAGTAATAGTAATAAAAATAATAAGAAGAAGAACAACAGCATCAAAAGCAGCAACAAGATAAAACTGAAAATAGTAATTTTTAATATAATGATGTAAATGATAACGACAATACGATTATGATTATGATCATTATGATGATAATGACGAAAATGATGATAGAAATTATATAATAATACTGATGATAGTAATATTAACAGTAATATTAATACTAATAATAATAATAATAATAAAAATTATAATAACAATACTAATGATAATAATAATAATAATGATAATGATGAAAATAATAACATAAACAGCAACACAAAAAGTAGCAATTACAATAATAATCATGAAAAGGTGTTAATGAAGAAGACTTTGATGGAAATGATTATGATGATGAATATGTTGATCATGTGGAAAGAAATTTATAATTATGATGATAATAGTACTAATAATAATAATAATAATAATAATAATTACAAGAAGAAGAAGAAGAAGAACATTAGCATCAAAGGCAAGAACAAGAATATAAATAAAAACAGCAATTATCAATAGAATTGCGTTAATGATAAGGACAAAACGATAGTGATTATGATGATAATGAGAAAATAGTAATAATTATACTACTACTAATAATAATAATAGTAATAATAATAATCAAAGAATCATAGTAATTGTAACATGAACAACACCAATAAAAGTAGCAATAACAATAATTATGCTAAAAAGGTATTAATGATGATGACTACAATGGAAATGAATATGTTGATGATTATGTTAATCATAAAGAATACATGGATACTAAAGATGATGATAATAATAGTAGTTATAATAATATGGACATAATAATAATAATAATATTAATAATAATAACATTAATAATTAAAACCGCAACAATAATAACAAGAACAGAAACAATATTAATAGAAATATTGTTATTAATATTATTAATAATAACCATAGTCATAAAAATAAAACCGTGTGCAAAAATACAAACAAAAGTAGCAATCACATTAATAGGTCATGATAGATGTGTTAATGATGATGACAATTATGAAACTGGATATGAGGATCATTAAGTTAATCATAAGGAAAAAATGGATATAATGATTATAGTCATAGTAGTAATAATAATAAAAGGAGGAAGAAGAACAACAGCATGAAAGATAACAGCATGAATAACAACCAAAATAGCAATTATCAGAATAATGATTTTAATAAAAAGGACAACACGATAAAGATCATAATGATGATAATGACGAACATGATGATGAAAATTATATAAAAATAATGATGAAAATAATAATAATAATAATAATAATAAAAATAATAATAATAATAATAATAATAATAATAATAATAATAATAATAATAATAATAATAACAATAATGAAAATAATAATGATAATAAAAACCACAACAATAACAATTACAATAACAACATAAATGTAAATCATTTGATAATAATAATCATAATTATAATCATAAGCATAATCATAATAATAACAATAATAATGATAATAGTAATGATAATAGTAATGATAATAAAAACCACTAACAATTAAAATTACAACATTAATGGAAATATTAATTTTAATAATAATAAAAATAATAATAATAAAAATAATAATTATAATAATAGTAGTAAAATAATAATAATAGTAATAAAATAGCAGTAATAATAACATGAACAGCAACACAAAAAGGTAGCAATAACAATATTTATCATGAAAAGGTGTTAACGATGATGACTTCGATGAAAATAATTATGATGATCATTATGTTGATCATAAGGAATATCTGGATAATAATGATGATGATAATATTACTAGTAATATAAGTAGTATTATAAATAATAATAATAATAATAATAATAATAATAATAATAATAATAATAATCATAAATATTATAATAGGAATAATGATAATAATAATAGTAGTAGTAATAATAATAATAATAATAATAATAATAATAATAATAATACTAATAATAATAATAATATTATGACCAGCAATAACAATAAAGGTATCATGATAAAGGTGTTCATGTTGATGAAAATGATGTTGAAGATCATTATGTTTATGATTAGGAAAATATGAATAATAATGATAAGATGGTAATGATGATAATAGTTTTAGTAATAATTATAATAATAATAAGAAGAAGAACAACAGCATCAAGGGCAACAACAAGAATAAAAATAAAAGTAGCAATTATCAATATAATGATGTCAATGATAAGGACAATACGATAATGATTATTATAATGATAATAACGAACATGATGAAAATAATATTATAATACTGAAATTCATAGTAATAATAACATGAAAAGTAACAAAAAAGGTAGCAATAACAATAATTATCATGAAAAGGTGTTAATCTTGATGACTACGATGAAACTTATTATTATGATGATCATTATGTTGATCATAAGGAATATATGAATAATAACGATGATGATAATAATTATATTAGTAGTAATAATAGTAATAGTAGTAATAATAATTATAATAACAATAATAATAAGATTAATAATGATAATCATCATAATATTATTATGATGATTATTATTTTTATTATTTATAATAATAATTATATTACCATTATTAATAATAATTATATTATTAATAATTATAATAATCATATTAACATATACAATAATATCTATAAAGGTTGAAATAACAATAACAAGTATCATGATAAAGGTGTTATGATGATGGCGTTAATGATAATGATTATGATGATCATTATGTTGATCATATGGAAAAAAATTGGTAACAATAATCATAATGATAATATTAATAATAATAATAATAATAATAATAATAATAATAATAATAAGAACAACAGCACCAAAGGCAACAACAAGATAAAAATAAAAATAGTAATTATCAATATGATGCTGTTAATGATAACGACAGTGCGATAATGATCATTAAGATGAAAAAGACGAACATCATAATGAAAATTATATAATAATGATAATAATAATAATAATAATAATAACATGAACAACACCTAAAAAAGTAGCAATAACAATAGTTATCACGAAAGGGAGTTATTAATGATGACTAAGTTGAAAATGATTATGATGATCATTTTGTTGATCATAAGAAATATATGGATAATGATGATGATAAGAATAATAGTAATATTAGTAATAATAATATTAATAATAATAATAATAATATTAATAGTAACTAAAATAATAATACTAACATTAATAAAACCACAGCAATAATAACAAGAACTATAACAATATTAATAGTAGTAATAATAATAGCAATATTAATAATTATAATAATATTCGTAATAACATGAACAACAATACATATAAAGCTTGCAAAAACTATAACAAGTATCATGATAAAGGTGTTAAAGGTGATGACTACAATGAAAATGATTATGACGATCATTATGTTAGTCATGTGTAAAAAATTGATAATAATAATGATGGTGATGATAATAGTAATATTAATAAAAATAATACGAAGAAGAACAACAGCATCAAAAGCAGCAAAAAGATAAAAATAAAAATAGTAATGTTTAATAAAATGATCTTAATGATAACGACAATGCGATTATGGCCATTATGTAGATAATGACGAACATGATGATGAAAATTATATAATAATAATAATGATGATAATAATTATAACAGTAATATGAATAATAATAATAAAAATAATAATAACAACAACATAAACAGCAACACAAAATAGTAGCAAATACAATAATAATCATGAAAAGGTGTTAATGAAGAAGACTTTGATGAAAAGGATTATGATGTTCATTAGGAATATGTAAATAATAATGATGATGATAATATTATTAGTAATAATGGTAGTAGTATAAATAATATTAATAATAATAACAACAAAACTAATAATTATAATAATAGGAATAATAATAATAATAATAATAACAACATTCATAATAAAAATGATAATAATAATATGTGCAAGAATACAAATAAAAGTAGCAATAACAATAATTTTTACCAAGATAACGGTGTTAATGATGATGACAATTATGAAAATGGTTAGGATGTTCATTATGGTGATCATTAGGAAAAAATGGATATTAATGATTATGATAATAGGCATAGTAGTACTAATAATTAAAGGAAGAACAACAACAGCATCAAGGGCAACAACATTAATAACATTAAAAACAGTGATTAGCAAATTAATGGTTTTAATGAAAAACACAATAGAATCAAGATCACTATGATGATAATCATGAACATGAAGATAAAAATGATACAATAATAATGATAATAGTGATAATAATAATAATGATAATGACGATAATGATAATAATACGTAATACTAATAATTACAATAAAAATAGCATGTCTAAGAATACAAATAAAAGTAGGAATAACAATAATAGGTACCATGAAACAGGTGTTAATAATGATGACAATTATGAAACTGGTTATAATGATCATTATGTTGATCATAAGGAAAAAATGGATAATAATGATACTGATAACAGTTATAGTAGTAATAATAATAGGAAGAAAAACAACGACAGCATCAAAGGAAACAACATGAATAACAATAAAAATAGCAATTATGAAACTATGATTTTAAAGAAAAGGATAATACGATAAAGATCATTATGATGTTAATGACGAACATGATGCTGAAAATTATATAATAATAATGATGATGATTATAATAATATTATTAATAATTATAATAATCATATTAACATGAACAACAATACCTATAAAGCTTGCAATAACAATAACAAGTAGCATGATAAAGGTGTTAATGATGATGACAATAAGGAATATGATTATGATGGTCATTATGTTGATCATATGGAAAAAATTAATAATAATGATGATGATGATAATAATAATTATAGTAATAATAATAATAATAATAATAATAATAATAATAATAATAATAATAATAATAATAATAATAAGAACAACAGCGTCAGAGGCAAAAAGGAGTAAAAAATAAAAGTTGTAAGTATCAACATAATGATGTTAATGATAATGACAATGCGGTAATAATCCTTATGATCATAATGACGAACATGATGAAAATTATAGAATAATAATGGTGATAATAACAGTAATAATAATGATTAAACTAATAATATTAATAATAGTATTATTAATAATAATAATAATAATAATAATAATAATAATAATAATAATAAAATAATAATGATAATAAAATAATGATAGTAGTAAAACATGATCAAAAACACGAATAAAAGTAGCAATAACAATAATTATCACGAAAAGGTGTTAATGATGATGACTACGATGACAATGATTATGATGACCATTATGTTAATCATAAGGAATAAATGGATAATAATGATGAGGATGATAACAATAATAGTAATAATGGTAGTAATTAGAATAATATTAAAATAATAATAACTATAATAATAATCATAATAGTAATAATAATATTAACATTAATAAAAACCACAAAAATAACACCAAGGACAGTAACAATATTAATAGTAATAATAACAATATTAATAGTTATAATAATAATAATAATAATGATAATGATGATGATAATGGTAATAATAATAATAATAATAATAATCATAAGAATCATAATAATTATGGTAATAATAATAATAATCATAATGATAATATAAATAATAATATAATAATAACAATATTAATAATTATAATAATAATCATAATAACATGTACAACAATACCTATAAAGGTTGCAATAACAATAACAAGTATCTTGATAAAGGTGTTAATGATGATGAAATTATGAAAAGGATTATGATGATCGTTATGATTATCATAAGTAACATATGAATAATAATGATGACTATAATAATTGTACTAATAATAGTAGTAGTAATAATAAGAATAAAAATAATACTAATAACTATAGTAAAAATAATAGTACTAATAATAATATTAACATTAATAAAAACCACAACAATATTAACAAGAAAAATAACAATATTAAAAATAATAGTAATATTAATATTAATAATTATAATAATAATATTAATAATTATAATAACCATATTAACATATACAACAGTACCTATAAAGATTGCAATAACAATAACAAGTATCATGATAAAGGTGTTATGATGATATTAATGAAAATGATTATTATGATCATTATGTTGATTATATGAAAAAAATTGATAACAATAATAATGATAATAGTAATAATAATAAGAACAAGAACAACAGCATCAAACACAACAAGATAAAAATAAAAATAGTAATTATCAATATGATGCTGATAATGATAACGACAATGCGATAATGATCATTATAATGATAATGACGAACCTGATAATGAAAATCATATAATGATGATGATGATGATGATAATAATAATAATAATGATAATAATGATAATAATAATAATAATATTAATAATAATAATAATAATAATAATAATAATAATAATAATAATAATAATAATAATAATAATAATAATAATAATAATAATAATAATAATAATAACATGAACAACACCAAAAAAGTAGCAATAACCATAATTATCACGGAAAGGTGGTAATGATGATGACTAAGATGAAAATGATTATGGTTATCATTTTTTTGATCATAAGGAATATATAGATAATAATGACGATGATTAGAATAATAGTAAAAATAGTAATGATGATTATAATAATAATAGTAATAATAATATTAATCATAATAATAAAAATAACTAAAATAATAATACTAATAATAATATTAACATTAATAAAAACCACAGCAATAATAACAAGAACAATAGCAATATTAATAGTAGTAATAATAGCAATATTAATAATAATAATAGTAATAATCGTAATAACATGAACAACATAACCTATAAAGGTTGCAATAACAATAACAAGTATCATGATAAAGGTGTTAAAGATGATGACAATAATGAAAATGATAATGATGATCACTATGTTGATCATGTGTAAAAAGTTGATAATAATAATGATGGTGATGATAATAGTAATAGTAATCAAAATAATAAGAAGAAGAACAACAGCATCAAAAGCAGAAACAAGATAAAAAAATAGTAATTTTTAATATAATGATGTTAATGATAACGACAATGCGATTATGATCATTATGATGATAATGGCGAACATGATGATGAAAATTATATAATAATAATGATGATAATAATAACAGTAATATTATTAATAATAATAATAATAGTAATAATAATAATAGTAACAATACTAGTGTTAATAATAATATAATAATAATAATAATAATAATAATAGTAATAATAAAAATAAAAATGATAAGAATAAGATTAATAATAATAAGATTAATAATAATAATAATAATAATAATAATAATAATAATAATAATAATAATAATAATAATAATAATAATAATAATAATAATAATAATAGTAATAATAACATAAACAGCAACACAGAAAAGTAGCAATAACAATAATAATCATGAAAAGGTGTTTATGAAGATGACTTTGCTGAAAATGATTATGATGATCATTATGTTGATCATAAGGACTATGTGGAGAATAATGATGATAATATTACTAGTAATAATAGTAGTAATATAAAGAATAATAGTAATAACAACAACAAAAATAGGAATAATAATAATAATAATAATAATAATAATAATAATAATAATAATAATAATAATAATAATAATAATAATAATAATCAAAGAATCATAGTAATTATAACATGAACAACACCAATAAAAGTAGCAATAACAATAACTATCCTAAAAAGGTATTAATGATGATGACTACAATGGAAATGAATATGTTGATGATTATGTTGATCATAAGGAATATATGGATACTAAAGATGATGAAAATAATAGTAGTAATAATAATAATATAGACAATAATAGTAATAATAATATCATTAATAATTAAAACCACAACCATAATAAGAACAATAACAACATTAATATTATTATTATTATTATTATTTATATTTACATTATTATTATTATTAGTATTATTATTATTATTATTGTTAATAATAACCATAGTCATAATAATAACAACATGTGCAAGAATACAAACAAAAGTAGCAATGACATTAATAGGTATCATGATAGATGTGTTAATAATGATGACAATTATGAAACTGGTTATGGGGATCATTATGTTAATCATAAGGAAAAAATGGATAATAATGATTATAGTCATAGTAGTAATAATAATAAAAGGAGGAAGAAGAACAACAGCATGAAAGGCAACAGCATGAATAACAACCAAAGTAGCGATTATCAGAATAATGATTTTAATGAAAAGGACACCACGATAAAGATCATAATGATGATATTGACGAACATGATGAAAACTATATAAAAATAGTGATGAAAATAATAATAATAATAACAACAA
>CM060900.1:292909735-292977235 GCA_030762935.1 Hymenopus coronatus
AACAACATTAATATTATTATTATTATTATTATTTATATTTACATTATTATTATTATTATTATTGTTAATAATAACCATAGTCATAATAATAACAACATGTGCAAGAATACAAACAAAAGTAGCAATGATATTAATAGGTATCATGATAGATGTGTTAATGATGATGACAATTATGAAACTGGTTATGGGGATCATTATGTTAATCATAAGGAAAAAATGGATAATAATGATTATAGTCATAGTAGTAATAATAATAAAAGGAGGAAGAAGAACAACAGCATGAAAGGCAACAGCATGAATAACAACCAAAGTAGCGATTATCAGAATAATGATTTTAATAAAAAGGCCACCACGATAAAGATCATAATGATGATATTGACGAACATGATGAAAACTATATAAAAATAGTGATGAAAATAATAATAATAATAATAATAATAATAATAATAATAATAATAATAATAATAACAACAATAATAAAAATAATAATGATAATAAAACGACAGCAACAATTACAATAACAACATTAATGGAAATAATTTGATAATAATAATCATCATAATTATAATCATAAATATAATCGTAATAATAACAAAAATTTTAACAATAATAATGATAATAGTAATGATAATAAAAAACCCAACAATATCAACAACTATAATAGCTACATTAATGGAAATATTAATTTTAATATTAGTGATAATAATATAAACAACTCCAATAAAGGTATCAATAACAATAAAAGGTGTCATGATAAAGGTGTTAATGTTGATGACAATAATGAAAATGATTATGTTGATCATTATGTTAATGGTATGGAAAAAATGAATAATGATGATGATAAAAGTATTATTAATAATAATAACAAAAATAAGAAGAACAACAGCTTGAAGGGCAATAACAAGAATAAAAATAAAAGTAGCAATTATCAAAATAATGATTTTAATAATACGGACAATACGATAATGATTATTATGATGATAATGACGAACATGATGAAAATATAATAATAATAATAATAATAATAATAATAATAATTACAACAATAATAATAGTAATAAAAGTGGTAGTAATAACATGAACGGCAACACAAAATGGTAGCAATAACAAAATTTATCATGAAAAGGTGTTAACGATGGTGACTTCGATCAAAATAATTTTGATGATCATTATGTTGATCATAAGGAATATCTGAATAATAATGATGATGATAATATTACTAGTAATAATAGTAGTATTATAAATAATAATAATAATAATAATAATAATAATAATAATAATAATACTAAAAATATTAATAATAATAATAACAATAACAATAATAATAATAACAATAATAATAATAATAATAATAATAATAATATGAACAGCAATTACAATAAAGGTATCATGATAAAGGTGTTCATGTTGATGACAATAATGAAAATGATGTTGAAGATCATTATGTGTATGATTACGAAAAATGGATAATAATGATAAGATGGTAATGATGATAATAGTTTTAGTAATAATTATAATAATAATAAGAAGAACAACAGCATCAAGGGCAACAACAAGAATAAAAATAAAAGTAGCAATTATCAATATAATGATGTCAATGATAAGGACAATACGATAATCATTATTATAATGATAATAACGAACATGATGAAAATAATATTATAATACTAAAATTCATAGTAATAATAACATGAAAAGCTACACAAAAAGGTAGCAATAACAATAACTATCATGATGACTACGATGAAAGTTATTATTATGATGATCATTATGTTGATCATAAGGAATATGTGAATAATAACGATGATGATGATAATTATATTAGTAGTACTAATAGTAATAGTAGTAATAATAATAATTATTATAATAATAAAATAATAATATTAATATTATTATTAATAATTATAATAATCATATTAACATATACAACAATACCTATAAACGTTGCAATAACAAGTATCACGATAAAGGTGATATTAATGAAAATGATTATGATGATCATTATGTTGATCATATGGAAAAAAATGATAATAATGATGATGATAATAGTAATAGTAATAATAATAATAACAACAACAGCATCAAAGGCAACAACAACATAAAAATAAAAAAGTAATTATCAATATGATGCTGTTAATGATAACGACAATGCGATAATTATAATGATAGTGAGGAACATGATAATGAAAATTATATAGTAATGATGATAATAATAATATTAATAATAATATTAATATTAATAATAATAATATTAATAATAATAATTATAATAATAATAACATGAACCACACCAAAAAAAGTAGCAATAACAATAATTATCACAAAAAGGTGTTAATGATGATGACTAAGTTGAAAATGATTATGATGATCATTTTGTTGATCATAAGGAATATATGGATAATAATGATGATGATAAGAATAATAGTAATAATAGTAATAATAATAATAATAATAATAGAATAATAATAATAGAATAATAATAATAATAATAATAATAATAATAATAATAATAATAATAATAGAATAATAATAATAATAATAATAATAATAATAATAATAATAATAATATTGACATTATTAAAAGCCACAGCAATAATAACAAGAACAATAACAATACTAATAGTAATAATAATAGCAATATTAATAATTATAATAATATTCGTAATAACATGAACAACAATACCTATAAAGCTTGCAATAACTATAACAAGTATCATGATAAAGGTGTTAAAGGTGATGACAATAATGAAAATGATTATGATGATCATTATGTTAATCATGTGTTAAAAATTCATAATAATAAAGATGGTGATGATAATAGTAATATTAATAAAAATAATAAGAAGAAGAACAACAGCATCAAAAGCAGCAACAAGATAAAAATAAAAAAAGTAATTTTTAATAAAATGATCTTAATGATAACGACAATGCGATTATGGTCATTATGTGCATAATTACGTACATGATGAAGAAAATTGTATAATAATAATGATGCTAATAATTATAACAGTAATATGAATAATAATAATAATAACCATAATAATAATAATAATAATAATAATAATAATAATAATAATAATAATAATAATAATAATAATAATAATAATAATAATAATAATAGTAACATAAACAGCAACACAGAAAAGTAGCAATAACAATAATAATCATGAAAAGGTGTTAATGAAGATGACTTTGCTGAAAATGATTATGATGATCATTATGTTGATCATAAGGACTATGTGGAGAATAATGATGATAATATTACTAGTAATAATAGTAGTAATATAAAGAATAATAGTAATAACAACAACAAAAATAGGAATAATAATAATAATAATAATAATATTAATAATAATAATAATAATAATAATAATAATAATAATAATAATCAAAGAATCATAGTAATTATAACATGAACAACACCAATAAAAGTAGCATAACAATAACTATCCTAAAAAGGTATTAATGATGATGACTACAATGGAAATGAATATGTTGATGATTATGTTGATCATAAGGAATATATGGATACTAAAGATGATGAAAATAATAGTAGTAATAATAATAATATAGACAATAATAGTAATAATAATATCATTAATAATTAAAACCACAACAATAATAAGAACAATAACAACATTAATATTATTATTATTATTATTATTTATATTTACATTATTATTATTATTATTGTTAATAATAACCATAGTCATAATAATAACAACATGTGCAAGAATACAAACAAAAGTAGCAATGATATTAATAGGTATCATGATAGATGTGTTAATGATGATGACAATTATGAAACTGGTTATGGGGATCATTATGTTAATCATAAGGAAAAAATGGATAATAATGATTATAGTCATAGTAGTAATAATAATAAAAGGAGGAAGAAGAACAACAGCATGAAAGGCAACAGCATGAATAACAACCAAAGTAGCGATTATCAGAATAATGATTTTAATAAAAAGGACACCACGATAAAGATCATAATGATGATATTGACGAACATGATGAAAACTATATAAAAATAGTGATGAAAATAATAATAATAATAATAATAACAACAATAATAAAAATAATAATGATAATAAAAACGACAGCAACAACAATTACAATAACAACATTAATGGAAATAATTTGATAATAATAATCATCATAATTATAATCATAATCGTAATAATAACAAAAATTATAACAATAATAATGATAATAGTAATGATAATAAAAAACCCAACAATATCAACAACTATAATAACTACATTAATGGAAATATTAATTTTAATATTAATAATAATAATATAAACAACTCCAATAAAGGTATCAATAACAATAAAAGGTGTCATGATAAAGGTGTTAATGTTGATGACAATAATGAAAATGATTATGTTGATCATTATGTTAATGGTATGGAAAAAATGAATAATGATGATGATAAAAGTATTATTAATAATAATAATAATAACAAAAATAAGAAGAACAACAGCTTGAAGGGCAATAACAAGAATAAAAATAAAAGTAGCAATTATCAAAATAATGATTTTAATAATACGGACAATACGATAATGATTATTATGATGATAATGACGAACATGATGAAAATATAATAATAATAATAATAATAATAATAATAATAATAATAATTACAACAATAATAATAGTAATAAAAGTGGTAGTAATAACATGAACGGCAACACAAAAAGGTAGCAATAACAAAATTTAACATGAAAAGGTGTTAACGATGGTGACTTCGATCAAAATAATTTTGATGATCATTATGTTGATCATAAGGAATATCTGAATAATAATGATGATGATAATATTACTAGTAGTAATAGTAGTATTATAAATAATAATAATAATAATAATAATAAAAATATTAATAATAATAATAAAAATATGAACAGCAATTACAATAAAGGTATCATGATAATGGTGTTCATGTTGATGACAATAATGAAAATGATGTTGAAGATCATTATGTTTATGATTACGAAAAATGGATAATAATAATAAGATGGTAATGATGATAATAGTTTTAGTAATAATTATAATAATAATAAGAAGAACAACAGCATCAAGGGCAACAACAAGAATAAAAATAAAAGTAGCAATTATCAATATAATGATGTCAATGATAAGGACAATACGATAATCATTATTATAATGATAATAACGAACATGATGAAAATAATATTATAATACTAAAATTCATAGTAATAATAACATGAAAAGCTACACAAAAAGGTAGCAATAACAATAACTATCATGATGACTACGATGAAAGTTATTATTATGATGATCATAAAGGAATATGTGAATAATAACGATAATGATGATAATTATATTAGTAGTAATAATAGTAATAATAGTAATAATAATAATTATTATAATAATAAAAATAATAATATTAATATTATTATTAATAATTATAATAATCATATTAACATATACAACAATACCTATAAACGTTGCAATAACAAGTATCATGATAAAGGTGATATTAATGAAAATGATTACGATGATCATTATGTTGATCATATGGAAAAAATGATAATAATGATGATGATATTAGTAATAGTAATAATAATAATAACAACAACAGCAGCAAAGGCAACAACAACATAAAAATAAAAATAGTAATTATCAATATGATGCTGTTAATGATAACGACAATGCGATAATTATAATGATAGTGAGGAACTTGATAATGAAAATTATATAGTAATGATGATAATAATTATATTAATAATAATATTAATATTAATAATAATATTAATAATAATTATTATAATAATAACAACATGAACCACACCAAAAAAAGTAGCAATAACAATAATTATCACAAAAAGGTGTTAATGATGATGACTAAGCTGAAAATGATTATGATGATCATTTTGTTGATCATAAGGAATATATGGATAATAATGATGATGATAAGAATAATAGTAATAATAGTAATAAAATAACAATAATAATAATAATAATAGAATAATAATAATAATAATAATAATAGAATAATAATAATAATAATAATAGAATAATAATAATAATAATAATAATAGAATAATATTAATAATAATAATAGAATAATAATAATAATAATAATAATAATAATAATAATAATAATAATAATAATAATAATAATAATAATATATTAACATTATTAAAAACCACAGCAATAATAACAAGAAGAATAACAATACTAATAGTAATAATAATAATAGCAATATTAATAATTATAATAATATTCGTAATAACATGAACAACAATACCTATATAGCTTGCAATAACTATAACAAGTATCATGATACAGGTGTTAAAGGTGATGACAATAATGAAAATGATTATGATGATCATTATGTTAATCATGTGTTAAAAATTCATAATAATAAAGATGGTGATGATAATAGTAATATTAATAAAAGTAATAAGAAGAACAACAACAGCATCAAAAGCAGCAACAAGATAAAAATAAAAACAGTAATTTTTAATAAAATGATCTTAATGATAACGACAATGCGATTATGGTCATTATGTGCATAATGACGAACATGATGAAGAAAATTGTATAATATTAATGATGATAATAATTATAACAGTAATATGAATAATAATAATAATAATAATAATAATAATAATAATAATAATAATAATAATAATAATAATAATAATAATAACAATAACAATAATGAAAATAATAATAATGACATAAACAGCAACACAAAATAGTAGCAATAACAATAATTATCATGAAAAGGTGTTAATGAAGATGACTCTGATGAAAATGATTATGATGGTCATTATGTTGATCATAAGGAATATGTGGATATTAATGATGATGATGATGATGATGATAATATTACTAGTAATAATAGTAGTAGTATAAGTAGTAATAATAATAATAACAACAACAACAACAATAATAATAGTAATAATAATAATAATAATAATAATAATAATAACAAAAATGATACCTATAATAATAGGAATAATAATAATAATAATAATACTAATAATGATAATAATATTAATAATAATATTATAACATTAATATTATAATAATAATAATATTATGATAATAATAATAATAACAATAATAATAATAATAATTATAATAATATTAGTAATAAAAATAGTAGTAATAATAACATGACCAGTAACACAAAAAGGTAGCAATAACAATATTTATCATGAAAAAGTGTTAACGATGATGACTTCGATGAAAATAATTATGATGATCATTATGTTGATCATAAGGAATATCTGAATAATAATGACGATGATAATATTACTAGTAATAATAGTAGTATTATAAATAATTATTATTATTATTATTGTTATTATATTATTATTATTATGATTTATATTATCATTATTATTATTAGTATTATTACTATAATTAATATGATTATTATTGCTATTATTATTATTATTATTATTATTACTATTATGATTATTATTATAGTTATTATTATTTTTAGTATTATTATAATTACTACTATTATTACTATTATTGTTATCATCCTCATCATTATTATCCATATATTCCTTATGATTAACATAATGGTCATCATAGTCATTGTTATCGTAGTCATCATCATTAACACCTTTTCCTGATAATTAATTTCATTGCTACTTTGACTACTATGAAAGTTAATATTATAATGATCATTATGTTGATATTAAGGAATATGTGAATAATAACGATGATGATGGTAATTATATTAGTAGTAATAATAGTAATAGTAGTAATAATAATAATTATTATAATAATAACAATAATAATAACATTAATAATATAAATAATATTAATAATAATATTATTAATAACTATAATAATCATATTAACATATACAACAATACCTATAAATGTTGCAATAACAAGTATCATGATAAGGGTGTTAAGATGATATTAATGAAAATGATTATGATGATATTATGTTGATCATATGGAAAAAAATTGATAACAATAATGATGATGATAATAGTAATAGTAATAATAATAATTAGAACAACAGCATCAAAGGCAACAACAAGAAAAAAACAAAAATATGAATTATCAATATGATGCTGTTAATGATAACGACAATGCGATAACGATCATTATGATGATAATGACGAACATGATAATGTAAATTATATAATAATGATAATAATATTAATAATAATAATAGTATTAATAATAATAATAGTAACAATATGAAAAACACCAAAAAGTAGCAATAATAATAATCATGAAAAGGTGTTAATGATGATGACTAAGCTGAAAATGATTAATATGATCATTTTGTTGATCATAAGGAATATATGGATAATATCGATGATGATAAGAATAAAAGCAATAATACTAGTAATAATAATAATAATAATAATAAAATAATAATAATACATTATTAATACTAATAATAATATTAACATTTATAAAAACCACAGCAATAATAACAAGCACAATAACAATATTAATAGTAATAATAATATTAATAATAATAATAATAATAATAATAATAATAATAATAATAATAATAATAATAATAATATTAATAATTAAAATAATATTCGTAATAACATTAACAACAATACCTAAAAAGCTTGCCACAACTATAACAAGTATCATGATAAAGGTGTTAAAGGTGAAGACAATAATGAAATTGATTATAATGATCATTATGTTAATCATGTGTAAAAATTATTATAATAATGATGGTGATGATAATAGTAATAGTAATAAAAATAATAAGAAGAAGAACAACAGCATCAAAAGCAGCAACAAGATAAAAACAGTAATTTTTAATAAAATGATCTTAATGATAACGACAATGCGATTATGTTCATTATGTAGATAATGACGAACATGATGATGAAAATTATATAATAATAAAAATGATGATAAGAATTATAACAGTAATATGAATAATATTAATAATAATAATAATAATAATAATAATAATAACATAACAGCAAAACAAAATAGTAGCAATAATAATAATAATCATGAAAAGGTGTTAATGAAGATGACTGATGAAAATGATTATGATGATCATTATGTTGATCATAAGGAATATGTGGATAATAATGATGATGATGATAATATTACTAGTAATAATAGTAGTAGTATAAATAATAATAACAACAAAAATGATAATTATAATAATAGAATTAATAATGACATTAATAATAATAATAATAATAATAATAAAAATAATAGTAATAATAATAGGAAGAATAATAATAGCAATAATAATAATAATCATAATAATAACAATAATATCAATAATAATAATAATAATAATAATAATAATAATAATAATAATAATAATAATAATAATAATAGCATTAATAATTAAAACCACAACAATAATAACCAGAACAATATCAACATTAATAATAATAATAATAATAATAATAATAATAACCATAGTCAAATTAATAACAACATGTGCATAAATACAAACAAAAGTAGCAATCACATTAATAGGTATCATGATAGATGTGTTAATGATGATGACAATTATGAAACTGGTTATGAGGATCATTATGTTAATCATAAGGAAAAAATGGATAATAATGATTATAGTCATAGTAGTAATAATAATAAAAGGAGGAAGAAGAACAACAGCATGAAAGATAACAGCATGAATAACAACCAAAATAGCAATTATCAGAATAATGATTTTAATAAAAAGGACAACACGATAAAGATCATAATGATGATAATGACGAACATGATGATGAAAATTATATAAAAATAATGATGAAAATATTAATAATATAATAATAATAGTAATAATAACAATAATAATAATAATAATAATAATAACAACAACAAGAACAACATCAAAAAAGTAGCAATAACAATAGTTATCACGAAAAAGTGTTAATGATGATGACTAAGCTGAAAATGAGTATGATGATCATTTTGTTGATCATAAGGAATATATGTATAATAAGATGATAGGAATAATAGTAATAATAATAGTAGTAATAATAATAATAATAATAATAACTAAAATAATAATACTAATAATAATATTAACATTAATAACAACCATAGCAATAATAACAAGAATAACAACAATATTTATAGTAGTAATAATAGCAATATTAATAATTATAATAATATTCGTAAGAACATGAACAACATACCTATAAAGTTTGCAATAACTATAACAAGTATCATGATAAAGGTGTTAAAGGTGATGACAATAATGAAAATGATTCTGATGACCATTAGGTTAACCACGTGTAAAAAATTGATAATAATAATGATGGTGATGGTAATGGTAATAGTAATAAAAATAATAAAAAGAACAACAACAGCATCAAAAGCAGCAACAAGATAAATATACAAATAGTAATTTTTAATAAAATGATCTTAATGATAACGACAATGCGATTATGGTCATTATGTAGATAATGACGAACATGATGGTGAAAATTATAATATAATAATAATAATAATAATTATAATAATAATAATAATAATAATAATAATAATAATAATAATATTAATAATAATAATAATAATGATAATAATTATAACAGTAATAATAATAATAATAATAATAATAATAATAATAATGATAATAATTATAACAGTAATAATAATAATAATAATAATAACAATAATAATAATAATAATAATAATAATAATAATAATAATAATAATAATAATAATAATAATAATAATAATAATAATAATAATAATAATAATAATAATAATAATAATAACATAAACAGCAACACAAAAAAGCAGCAATAACAATAATAATCATGAGAAGGTGTTAATGAAGATGACTTTGATGAAAATGATTATGATGATAATTATGATCATCATCAGGAATATGTGGATAATAGTGATGATGATGATGATGATAATATTACTAGTAATAATATTAGTAGTATAAATAATAATAATAATAATAATAATAATAAAATAATAATTATAATAATAGGAATAATAATAATAATAATAAAAATAATAATCATAATAATAATAATAATAATAATAGCATTCAAACTTAAAACCACAATACTAATAACAAGTACAATAACAACAGTAATTAGTAATATAATTATTAATCATAACCATATTCATAATAATAACATGTGCAAGAATACAAACAAAACTAGCAATCATATTAATATGTATCTATCATATTAACTGATAGATGTGTTAATGATGATGACAATTATGAAACTGGTTATGAGGATCATTATGTTAATCATAAGGAAAAAATGGATAAAAATGATTGTAGTCATAGTAGTAATAATAATAAAAGGAGGAAGAAGAACAACAGCAAGAAAGGCTACAGCATGAATAACAACCAAAATAGCTATTATCAGAAAAATGATTTTAATGAAAAGGACAGTACGATAAAGATCATAATGATGATAATGGCAAACATGATGATAATAATTATATAAAGATCACGATGGAAATAATAATAATAATAATAATAATAATAATAATAATAATAATAATAATAATAATAATAATAATAATAAAATAATAGTAATAATAATAATAATAATAATAATATTAATAATAATAATAACAATAATAAATATAATAATGATAATAAAAACCACAACAATAACACTTACAATAACAACATTAATGGAAATATTTTGATAATAATCATCAAAATTATCATCATAAGCATACTCATAATAATAATAACAATAATAATAACAATAATAATGATAATAGTAAGGATAATAAGATTCACAACAATATTAACAACTATAATAACAACAAATGGAAATATTTATTTTAATAATAAAAGTAATAATAATAATAATAATAATAATAAAATAATAATATGATAAACTCCAATAAAGGTAGCAATAACAATAAAAGGTATCATGATAAAGGTGTTAATGTTGATGACAATACTGAAAATGATTATGATGATCATTATGGTAATGATATGGAAAATTGAATAATAATGATAATGATGATAAAAGTATTATTAATAATAATAATAAGAAGAAGAAGAAGAAAATCAACAGCTTGAAGAACAATAACAAGAATAAAAATAAAAGTAACAATTATCAAAATAATGATGTTAATAATACGGACAATACGATAATGATTATTATGATGATAATGACGAACATAATGAAAATATAATAATAATAATAATAATAATAATAAATATAATAATTATAATAATAATAATATAATAATAATAATAATTATATTAATAGTAATATAATAATAATAATAATAATAATAATTATATTAATAGTAATATAATAATAATAATAATAATAGTAATAATAACATGAACAGCAACAAAAAAGTAACAATAACAATATTTATCTTGAAAAGGTGTTAAAAGATGATGAGTTCGATGAAAATAATTATCATAATAATTTTGTTGATGATAAGGTATATCTGGATAATAATGATGATGATAATATTACTAGTAATAATAGTAGTATTATAAATAATAATAATGATAATAGTAATAATAATAGTAATAATAATTATAATAATAGTAATAATAATAATAGTAATAATAACATTATTATTATAATAGGAATAATGATAATAATAATAGTAATAATAATAATAATCATAATATGAACAGCAATAACAATAAAGGTATCATGATAAATGTGTTCATGTTAATGACATTAATGAATATGATTATGAAGATCATTAAGTTAATGATTAGGAAAAAATGGATAATAATGATGAGATGCTAATGATGATAATAGTTTTAGTAATAATTATAATAATAAGAAGAAGAACAACAGCATCAAGAGCAACAACAAGAATTAAAATAAAAGTAGTAATTATCTATATAATAATGTCAGTGATAAGGACAATACGATAATGATTATTATGATGATAACGAACATGATGAAAATAATATTATAATAATAATGATAATAATAATACTAAAAGACATAGTAATAATAACATGAAATGCAACACAAAAAGGTAGCAATAAAATAATTATCATGAAAAGGTGTTAATCATGATGACTACGATGAAAATTATTATGGTGATCATTATGTTGATCATAAGGAATATGTGAATATAAACGATGATGATACTTATATTAGTAGTAATAATAGTAATAGTAATAATAATAATAATTATAATAATAACAATAATAATAATATTAATAATAATAATAATAATAATAATAATAATAATAATAATAATAATAATAATAAAAAAAATAATATGAGCAGCAATACCAATAAAGGTAGCAATATCAATAACAGGTATCATGATAAAGGTATTAATGTTGATGACAATATTGAAAATGATTAAGATGATTATAATGTTGATCATATGAAAAAAATGGATGATAATGATGACGATAATAGTAATAGTAATAATAATGAGAAGAAAAACAACAGCATTAAAGGCAACGATAAGAATAAAAATAGCAATTATCAATTGAATGATGTTAATGATAAGGACAATACGATAGTGTTTATGATGATAATGACGAACATGATGAAAATAATATCATAATAATAATAATAATAATAATAATAATAATAATAGTAATAATAATAATAATAAATACCATAATCATAAGAATAAAACATGTGCAAGAATACAAATAAAAGTAGCAATAACAATAATAGGTATCATGATAAATGTGTTATCGATGATGACAATTATAAATATGGTTATGAGGTTCATTATGTGGATCATAAGGGAAAAATGGATAATAATGATAATAGTCATTGTAGTAATAATAATAAAAGGAAGTAGAAGAACAACAGCATTAAAGGCAACAACATGAATAACAATCAAAATAGCAATTATCAAAATAATGATTTTAATGAAAAGGACAATACGATAAAGATCATAATGATGATAATGACGAACATGATGAAAATTATACAATAATAATGATGATGAAAACAATAATAATAACAATAATGATAATAATAATGATAGTAAAAACCACAACAATAATAACAATTACAATAACAACATGAATGGAAATATTTTGATAATAATAATCCTAATAATAATCATAAGCCTAATAACAATAATAATAATGATAATAATAATGCTAATAAAACCACTACAATATTAGCAACTACAATAACAACATTAATGGTAATATTAATTTCAATAAAAATAATAATAATAAATATAATAATGATAATAATAATACTAATAATATAAATAATAATAATAATAATAATAATAATAATAATAATAATAATATGAACAACTCCAACAAAGGCAGTAATAACAATAAAAGATATCATGATAAAGGTGATAATGTTGATGACAATAATGAAAATGATTATGATGATCATTATGGTAATGATATGGAAAAAATGGATAATAATGATGATCATGATAAAAGTATTAGTAATAATAATAATAATAATAATAATAATAATAATAATAATAATAATAAGACGAAGAAGAAGAAGAAGAACAGCTTCAAGGGCAATAACAAGAATAAATATAAAAGTTGCAATTATCAATATAATGTTGTTAATGATAAGGACAATACGATAATGATTATTATGATGATAATAACAAACATGATGAAAATATAAGAATAATAAAAATAATAATAATAGAAATAATTATAAAACTAATAATTATAATAATAATATTAATAATCATCATGATATTAATTAAAATAATGATAATAATAAAAATAGTAGTAATAATAACATGAAGAGCAACAGAAAAAAGTAGCAGTAACAATATTTATCATGAAAAGGTGTTAATGATGATGATGATCATTATGTTAATCATAAGGAATAATAATAATAATCATATAATAATAATAATAATAATAATAATAATGATATAATAGGAATAATTATAATAGTAATAGGAATAATGACAATAATAGGAATGACAATAATAATAACAATAATAATAATAATAATAATAATAATAATAATAATAATAATAATGATGATGATGATGATAATAATAATAATAATAATATTTATATTAATAGTAATAAAATGATAATAATATTAATAATAATAATAATAATATGAACAACAATAACAATAAAGTTAGCAATAACAATAAAGGTATAATGATAAAGGGTTCATGTTGATGACAATAATGAAAATCATTATGATGATCATTATGTTAATGATATGGAAAATGGATAATAATGAATAAGATGATAATGAATATAATTGTATTAGTAATAATTATAATAATAAGAAGAACAACAGCATCAAGGGCAACAACAAGAATAAAAATAAAAGTAGCAATTATCAATATAATGATGTCAATGATAAGGACAATAAGATAATGATCATTATCATAAGGACGAACATGATGAAAATATAATAATAATAATAATAATAATAATAATAATAATAATAATAATAATAATAATAATAATAACAATAATAATAATAATTATAATAATAGTAATAATAACAATAACAATAATAACAAATATAATAATACAAATCATATTAATAACATGAAAAGGAACACAAAAAGGTAGCAATAAAAATAATTATCATGAAAAGGTGTTAATCATGATGACTACGATGAAAATTATTATGTTCATCATAAGGAATATGTGAATAATAATGATGGTGATAATTATATTAGTAGTTATAATATTAGTAATAATAATAATAATAATAATAATAATAATAATAATAATAATAATAATAATAATAAAAAACACAGCAAAAATAGGAACTACAGTAACAACATTAATGGTAATATTAATTTTACTACTACTTATAATAATAGGAATTATAATGATAATAATGATTATAATAATCATTATTATAATAGTATTTACATTAATAATAGAAACCAAAACAATAATCACAAGAAAACTGTGAACATTAATAGTAATATCAATAATAATAAAAAAATAATATTAATTTGAATATTAATAATAATAATAGGAAAAAGAACATCATTAAAGGCAAAAACAACAAGAATAAAAATAAAAAGAGTAATAAACAATATAATGATGTTAATGATGAGGACAATGACGATAATGATCATTATGATGATAATGACTAACATGATGAAAAGAAGTACATAATAATGATGATAATAATAATAATAATAATAATAATAATAATAATAATAATAATAATAATAATAATAATAAAAACCAATACAATAATAACAACTACAATAACAACATTAATGGTACTATGAATTTTAATAATAATAATAATAATAATAATATTAGGAATAATAATGATAATAATAATAATAATAATAATAATAATAATAATATGAACAACAATACCAATAATGGTATTAATAGCAAGAATAATAATAAAAAGATTAATAATCACTATAATGATGTTAATGATGAGGACACTGACGATAATGTTCATTGTGATGATAATGACCAACATGTTGATGAAAAGAATAATGATAATAATAATTATTATTATAATTATATAAATATAATAATAATATAATTATTATAATTATACTAATACTTATTATGATTATGATAATAATATTAATAATAATAATACAATTTAACAATGATGGTGATAATAATGATAAAAATAAGACTAGGCATAATATTAAGAAATAGAATAATAGTAGTAATAATAATAATAATCATAATAATCATATTTATAATAATAATAATAATAACTATAATTATCTTAATAATCATAATGTAAATAGTTATTAAAATAGTAGTTATATTAGTATTAGGTATTATGGGTGTAATAACAACAACAATAAAGACAACAAAAACAACAAAGGTAACGAAAAAAAAAATAGAGTCAGGGAGAAGAACATTTGAATGCAGTTCATCGCAAGCGCTTGAAGGCGAATATTGTGATGAATCTATATTTTATAACTGAGATTATATAAGTTAACCTGGAATTATTAAAAAATCACAGATTTTTTTAAGTATTTTAAAGAATTTTGTACTGTTGTTTTTCAGTTCTGTAAAAACAACGCCTGTAGCACATATTTGGAGCTATTCCTTTAATCTTTTTGTAATAACGGGAGAAACGTATGATGACATTTTAAATTTTGTTGTTATGCATTTCTGAAGTAATTCAATAAAAGATGTTTCCTGAAAACTTTACTTTTCGTAGATGTTTATTTGCGAATTGGGCTCTCAGCTGCCTACGAACCCTATAATTGGCGATCGCAAGCATGTGCATACCTACACATGTCATGGTGTGATCGTAGACATATTTAGTATCATATTATATGTGTGAGAGAAAGAGAGAGTGATTTATAGTGGACAGAGCTGCGCAGGGGTTGGTCCTCTCCGGGTTCTCCTGTTACCCCGCCATCACATTCCACTGGTGCTCCATATTCATTCCATGTATCATCAATGTCATCGCCTGCTGTACCATAGTAGTAAAAGCGGGCGTTAAACTCTTTCAAAAGTATATTAAATATATGAATCCACTTATGCTCACAAGGAATATTTTCATTAAATATTTGCAGTTAATAAGTTGCAATGCGCAACAAAGCTTTCAATGACACTACATCATCAGTAGATTTAGAATTATTCAAAAGCTTACAAAATAAGTCCAGACATCTTATTTGTAAGTTAGTTAAACAGTAATTATAGATACTATACATTTCAAAGTATACTGCTTAAAACGAGGGAAAATTTCAACCAATAGTAAATATTTCACATATGCTATACATAACACAGTAAAACCGTAAGACAAAAAATAATTGGGAACCAAAAGGTTCTATATAAATTGAAAGTCGTGTTATTTGTAGCACAAGCTAGGTTATATTTCCTGTAATTATGGCCCTTTCCCAGGAGCATCTAGAGACTCTTCGCAGCTGACGTCGAACGATTACATCGCAAGAAACTGGCGTCAACTGAGAACACCAAATAGGGCCTAAGAAGTGATAGAACTTCCAAGAAAATGTGCAGCGAATCCAATAACTTTGAACAGAGGTAGGGAAATCCATGGAGCGTAAGGATAAGAAGAAATAAAGGCAGAAACCGCAATAATGAACCATCTCGTCACAACAACAAACTGATGCGTGTCACCTATGGGCGGCAGAGCATGGCATCTTTGGGACCACTGTAAGGTAGAAAAGTTTAGACGGAAAACCTATAGGGTGCAACGATTTTAAAATTATTGAAGTGTCATATTAATACGAAGCGGAACTCTGGCTTTCTGTTCTACGATTTAAACCGTCTTTCTGACTCTTAGCGCGTTATGAGGTGCTGAAAATCGAAATGTGTCAATAAGTGTTTAACATTTTAGAGGGCGGGGAGGGGGGCAAACGAGAGAAGGAAGTTGTAGGGGAAGAAGATGTGATAACGAGTATATTTCAAATATTTTTGGGAATACCACTGATGGACGAGTTGCAGCTGTGGTGATGCCGAAGCTGTTGACTGAAAGATCTGCAGCACGTATGTGGAAGTTCCTAGGCTATAAATATTCCACAAGACCCTGAACGTAGTATGCATAAGCGTATTTATTGACACGAAAATATTATGCACAGAATTCCAACAATCGCAAGGGTCCACATAGCATACGTGCTTTGTAATACACAGTAAAAAGAAATACTAAAACAACAACAAAGAATTAAAGGAGTGTACACGAAAATAAAAGACAAAGGTAATACACAATCAAAGGCAATATTAAAACAACAACAAAGAAATAAATGTGTAAAACCGAAAATAAAAATACACAGATATTCAAATATAGCAATTTAAATTTACAGCACAGAGTACACCTTTATAAATGTATATTCTTATAATAGATAATTACCCTTAAAAGAAATATATACATTTAATATATACAAAATATATAAAACCATAACAGAACAGTGACCTATGAATCACATAATATATATGTAAAAACATTGTAGTCACTTTTGTTTAGTTGTTTTTATCCCTCCCCCCTTCTCTATTGGCAGCCTCCTCAGATCTCAGCTGCCTTGCCTCAAGTATAAATTTACCTAGCCCGTCCACGTCTTCCGTGCCAGCCAGTAACGTCCAACATGCTTCTAGCTCTACATTCGTGGTGGTAAAGTATCGCGATAAATATTTTTCCCGTTATTCCTCCGTACCCCTACCTTTTGCCAAGATGTGGGTCCACGACTCTTCCTCCTCGCAAATGGGACAGATTCTCGTACCATTCTCGTCAGCAGTTTTTGTGCTCCTCCATGCTCCTAGTCTAATCCACGCGAGCCCCTCTCTAATGAGTTTGGTATCTGTTTTAATGTATTGCTCCATACTCCACTCCGATTTTAGCCCAAACTGTACTTATGAAACCTTCTCGGTGCATTGCGCAATTATTTGCTGTCAGTCAATATCACAGAAGCGGTTCTTAACTTTTCTCCAAATACTCCGCCTGTTTGCCTGCCCTGCCTTTCAAATGTATCCCATCCCAATGGTTTCCAGCCCTTTCTTTAATTTTGATGCCCACGTCGAATTACCTTCCATTCGCAACTATTCACGGTAGCAGACTGCCTCAATTAGAAAATGGTTCTCGTGAACAATTCCCATCCAATATTTGACTGCTCTGATTTTGCACCCTATCGTTTCACTATGTGCTCCGAATTCCCTCATTATTCCGCAATTTGCCGTACCCCTCCCTACACGCAGAATTCCTTTCAAAAATTGGGTCCTCACTTGGTCCAGATTCCCTGTTCGTTCCCACCCCCATATTTCTCCTCCATATGTCATCATGGGTCTAACTGTCGCTCCGTTACAGTTTCCATTAAGGTTATGATTATATTCAGAATTCTGCAGCGTATCCGGAGAGCTTCCGCCACTTTCACCCTTGCCTTGTGTTTTGTCCATTTTCCGTTCATTGTAAATGTGAGTCCTAAGTTACATAAAATATTTAACATTGTCCAGTGTTTGTCCTGCATATGTCCAGGTCTCCTCCCTGCAGTAAACAGAACCATTTTTGAAAGTCATTGCCTTAGTCTTATTCACATTAACTGTAATTAGCCATTCAACGCAATAATTCTTAAGTTTGTCCAGTCCTCGTTGCAGTCCGTTAATCGTCGTAGATCACAATACTAAATTGTCCGCGTATAAAAGTGCTGAGATCTACAAATCCGCTACCACTGGTGCTTGGGTATTCTTTGCTATCATTGCATCAGTAATATCATCCACAAAGAGAAAAAATAGCAAGGGAGATAAAATGCAACCCTGCCTCACTCCCCTATAACTTAGGCAGCTCTCCGACACTATGTTTCTCTCGTACTTTGCTCAGAATTCCACATTTTGATAGATTGCCTGCAATGCTCTAACCATTTTACTTGATAACCTCTTTCTGCCTAGTTTATACCATAATGCATTTCGATTAATAGAGTCAAATGCCTTCTTAAGGTCAACAGATGCATAATGAAGCTTTAACATTTGTTCCGTTCTTAAAGTGTCTAATATAAAAGCGGCGCCTATGGTATGTGTCCTCTGAAACCCATTTGAAATTTTGAAAGTTTGCCAACTTTAAATTCCCAGTCCTTTATCCGGTTATATAACATTCTGCAATAAATTTTCTCCATTATTGACAACAGAGTAACTCCCCTATAATTATCCGGATTCCCAATAGTTCCCTTCCATTTATAAATGGGATGAATAATGCTCTTTCCCCAACAGGTAGGGTAATTCCCCTCAATAAACAATATGCTAAATATCTGGAGCATACTCCTACCAAACTCATTAACATTGGCTGCGGTTTAAAAACTTCTGGAGGCAATCCGTCCAACCCTGGAGCTTTACCTCCCTTCGGGCTCCTCAGCATCTGTGCTATTTATCGTGCTGATATTGGGATCTCAAAATTTACCAAAATTTTCACTTCCCTTATTATAAAAATCCCTTCTCCTTCACCTTCCCCAAATATTCCCATAAAAGCATCGCCCATTTTATGGGCGATATTTCGTTGGGCACCTGACGGTTGCCTCTTAAATGCTCTGCTACTTGCCATATCTCAGCGTTATCCCCCCCGTGTTAAAATATTACTAATTTTCTGGGTAATTTTTTCTTGCCACGTAGTTCTCTTTTCCCGTATGAGCTGCTTATACTCCCTTTGATTTTTTTGTAAAATTCTCCTAATGTCATCTCCCTTCTGAATTTTGACACGCCTCCTCTGCTTGTTTCTTTACGGCTCTGCATTGCTGGTCATACCAACCATTGAATCGTTTTATCTTACCATGCATTTGGACTTTCATTGTCTCCGCAGCCGTTGCTATTTTATGTGTTAGTTTTTCCGCTGTGCCTGCGTTCCTTTCCCTTAAACTTCTTTCCAATTTATCTAGAAATACTTCTGTTTCTACCGGTTTCCATTTAAATTTACTAATGAATCTCCCTTCGTCCCCCTGCCCCTTTTTAGGTGCATGCGTCTCCATGGCCGTCTCTATATACAGTTCCAGGGCAACCGGACAGTGATGTGACTCGATACGATCCCACACCCAACATTTTCTAATTCTGCTAATTAAATCCTCACTTATTAAAATAAAATACATTACAATATCCCCATTTTCATTTATGAAAATGAGTTCCACTTCTCGATCCTCACCGTACTTGCAATTCATTATTTCTAAAGAGAAGGCATCACAGAAAGCAAGTAATTGTCTTCCCTCCCCATTAATAATATCCTTGCTCTTTAGTTGACCTTCACGGAATTCCTCGCCCCATTCATGACCACCTGTTATAGAAATATTCTCCCCTCTTAACCTCGCATTAAAATCTCCTAAGAGAATTAATTCAGTGCTTGGAAAATTTCCCTGCGACTCCATTAACGTTTCTGTTAAGTCACTGAAAAATTACTGTTTGTATACTTGGACGTTGCTGGCTGGCTGTTTAATCCCATAACTATTATATGCACACACCTCTGAGCCAAAGATAAAGCAATCACCCCTTCCAAACTGATTTCTAATTTAGTTATCTCGGCCTCCAGCTCAGGCCTGAATGAAACAGATACCCCCTTGCCACCTTCCCCTCCTTCCCCGTGTTACCCTTCCCTTGCTAAAAGTATGCAAATTAGCATGCGTTACATTTTCTGCGTTTTTCAACCAAATTTCTGTTATTCATACAATGTCAAAATCATTCAGGAAATATAAGAAATTCTCGCTACACAACCTTTTTTTGAAGCCTTCGATGTTCCATGTGACGATCCTCAGAGAAGGGGTTGGGTCCTATTGTTTCCTTGCTGTTGGTCTTCCTAAGACTTGGCTGACCCTTTGTCCAGCTGTTGTCAGCCTGAGGGCCCGGAGGGGCGATGCTGCTGACTTCTCCGGCGAAGGCTGTCTCACCCTCCTCTCCTCTTTGCCCCTCCCTGAAGACATAATTTGATGCACCTTACGTTGCTCTGCTGAGGGCTCTACTACCTGCTGGGCTGATGGACTGGCTACCTACTCTTGCTGCACTGTCCTGGGTTCGGTTTCCGCACTACTTCTGGGCTGTTCCATACGCCCCAGTTCCTGTCGGTTCCAGACTCGCCCGTTAATAATGAGCCTGTCATTACGCAATACAACATGACAACTCTGCTTCCTGGCCTCAAACATGTGTCTCTTTGAGAACTTTCTTTCTTCTCGTACACGCTGGCTAAAGTCCTCGCTAATACTTATGTCCGTTCTCCGTAAACAACGAGCATCTCTAAGGATGGTCACCTTCAATTTATAATGGGCCAGTTTACATACAATAGGTCGTCTTAAATTACCAGGTCGACCTACACGATGGACTCTCTCCACATCAAACTCGCGGAGTTCGAGTCCTATTTGTGAGATTTTTTCACTATTTCCTCCGTCATCTCCCAACTCTCTCCCGCTTCTTCTGTCACACCATATAACACAATATTATTTCTACGAGATTGGTTTTCTAGATAGTCCACTTTTCTTCAAGAGCACGCATTTGAACTGACACATTCTCCATGGCACTTTCCAGCGATTTTAGGTTGCACTTTTCAAATCCTAAACGGAATTCATCCCGCAACTGTTCAATGAGTTCCCGCACGGTCTCCATTATAACAATACGAGCTCAATCAGAAGATTAAGATAGGATGCGAAACCTTCGAGGTTAGGCCATTTATCCAAAACCATCTCAGGTACCCTAAGTGCCAACATTTTGGCCACACTAATGACTTCAGCAATGACAAATCTACCTGCGTCATCTATGGGGACATCTCCCACGTTGGTGTATGTGCTTATCTTCATCCAGCACAAACTGTAACGGTGAACATACGCCAAGTTCTCGAAAATTTCCCTGTTTTGCAAAAGAGGGAATGATCCAGGGGATCAGATGAGACAGAAGGTGTCCTCGAAAGCTCTTACGAATCTGCCTACTCTTTGTCCCGAAGTCTGGTACCTATAGCTAAGTTGCAGCTTAACCGATACTGAGTTAGACCGGTAATGTAAATGGTGTCGTCGTTGCAGAGAATGTTCTTGTGGAAAGACTACTGCCAAAGTCTTGGACAGCTATTTCTACTCCCACATCAACATTGCCAAATTCGCCAACACAAAGTATACTTCAGTACACTTGTCACCCCAACCGTTGAATTCGGGAAAAAGTCTGACAAAGTTGTAATGTATTCTTAACCAGAAACTAAATTTAAGTTCCCTTATGTAACAAACAACTTCCTGAAACAAAGTGTAAGGTCCACTCCCAAGTCATCTAATGGTTAAAAAAAAGTAAACGTCGCTTTCTACACAAATTATCTTCTGAGGAACCTTATGGGAGGGGTGTGGAGCATAGATCAGCGATCACCATCTTCGTCGATCTGTACATGTAATCGCTTTGAGAAACTCGAACCAAAATTCTGTTTGAAATGGACTCTCCTCAGTGGAGGAGATGGAAAAAGAGAATTCCGCCCTCACTGTGAGGCGGACAGTGCATGTAAAAGTGCTACTGCTGTCAAAAGTGTTAGTCCGACAGCGAAAAACATTAAGTAAATATACAGACACAGCCCTTCATGCAGAAGGACTTTAAATTTAGAAGTTATCCCATAATAAAGAGAATGAATTAGACCACATCCACCAGAGCTTGAACTATTGTTCAAAGAAAACTAGCCTTTAGACATATGCTTAAAATATTCAATGGTCGTTCAACAGCACGACACTACAATCAGGCAACATACTACTCTTCGGTAAGTTTTACCACCAGATGAGGGTACTCCTGCAAATGGAGTACTATATGCTCCTTTTCCTTACAACTTGACATCGAGTCAGTCACTGAAAGGATTAGACCATCTTCCATTAGATTCATTATTCGTATATATCTGCTTTCACCTGCCCTCTGATTTAGTGAGCAAGAAGTTTTCCAACTACGAAAACTCTTTCTGTTACTAGACAACGTGAATGCCCACCCCAAAATTTTGGGATTATCTTGGGTTGGTACGGATGGTAGGCTAATTGCAGATATCTTGGAAAAAACATAGCTTAGCCCTCTGAATACCGGGGTGCCTAAACCTCATTGTGGCGCCTTGAATAGTTTTTCACACCTAGCTACAGCAGATTATTCACCATAGTTAGCCGTTTTCTTGCGAAGGAACATCATCTCTAATTTGCATTCTAGTGACCATTTACATTGTATTATTAGTCTCTTAAAAAATTAGTATGTTCCGCATGTTTATCTAGATGCCCCTTAGATCATGCCAAGTAGCACCTTTGCTCCGCTTTGACTGTTTCAACTACAACCAACAGCTGTGATTGTCTTAGTGAACATTCGCATAGACAATTATTTCTACTATTGAGCAGGCTACTTTACAGTTGACTAGCAAACCCTGGTGATTTTCGGTACCTTGTGGACCGATGGATGCAGGAATACCATTCTTGGACGCTGCCGTGCTCTCCGGATATTCCAGTGCCACCCTACATTGTACAATATGGCACAATATAAGAAGTTGTGTGCCAAATCTATACAAGTTATTAAGAATACCAAAAGGACATCTTGGAAAATGTTTGTAGCTTAATTTAATCGACTTTCTCCTTCTTCGTAAGGGATAAGTAAGGATTGTGGCCGAAAAATCTACCCGTGTATCAATCGCCGGTCTAAAAAGAGTGCAGTTGCTGTTGCTGATACGTTTGGCGTGGTAACACTTTTGGCAGTACTGTTGCTCAAATGTCTGTGTCTGAAAGTTTTTATGTTGAACTTCCTCCAATGAAGCCTCAGGTGGAATCTGAAGGGTACTGCTTTCGTTCCGCAAATCTTGAAAATTTCAATCGCCTTTTAATCATGACGGAATTGGACCATTCAATGCTCGAGGTGTATAATTGTGTTTGGGTTGACACCAATTTTTTAGAATTGTAGCCAGAAATCCATTTTTAACCCTGAAAAGGACCGCCACTTTCCATCCAGTTACCGTCCTATTTACCTCGAGAAATTGCGTTTACAAGGCGGTGGAACGTAAGATAAATGGACGGTTGGTGTGGTTGCTGTTTCTTGGTGGGTAGTGTTTAATGACCACTTTTACTACCATGGTACCGCAGGCGATGACACTGGTGATACATAGAATGAAGATGGTGGGGAAAACCGGAGACCCCTGAGAAAACCTGCCCCTGCGCCACTTTGTCCACCACAAATCTCACATGCGGTCACTTGGGATCGCACCCGGGCTGTCTAGGTGAGAGGCGAATGGTCTAAACACTCGGTCACGGTGCGACCGGATGGTGGGCTATAATCTTATAAACACGCAGTGTGGTTTTCAACGATGTCGTTCAGAAGCTGATCAGCGTGTATCGCTATTGTTGTAGACGACGAACGCATTAATCATCAACTGCCAATTACTTTGGATACCTTTTACCATCAGGAGACCTACGATATGTGATGGCGAGCAGGGATATGACGTTCCCTACACTACTAGAATATACGTGGTTGCCCACCATGATTCATTCAGGAGTTTAATATGGACGCGTTTTCTGAGTAAGGGTCAGCTCGGTTTTTGCGAATGTTTTACTTCAATAGAACATAGCACTCCGGGAATTGCTATAAACGTCACGATTTTTGCCATAGCAATTAATGCTCTCTCGAAATATATCCCCCCAGGTTTATCATCCTGTTTATTTGTACACTAATTTGCCGTTTTTCTATATCTCAACGTACGCCGTTTGTAGAACCCTGACTGCAGCACTATTTATAAAACCTTTCGCATTTGAATTCTAATAACGGCTTTCGTTTCTCAATCGAGAAATCATTCTGAGTTAACTTCTGGTGCCTTAGGAGCCGATTAGTGACTTCGTTTTGACTTGGCTCAGATTTATTACCATTCACGTATGAGACCACTTTCCTTGGGTTTAAATTCTGTAGAAAGCTTTATTGGTAGCCACATAAATGATAGCTGAAATAGCGATGCGATCGTTCCCTAATCTTGGGAAGAGGATCGGACAGTGCTCCTCCATCTTTATTGCGCAGCAATCCGATGCAAGTTTGATTACGGATGCATCTTCAGCACGACCATTTGTGCTGAAGAGATTAGACACTGCCCATAATATGGGTACCCGTTGGCTATTGGTGTTTTTCCTACAGCTGTAAAACTTTACACCGAATCAGCAAAATGCCCTCTGCATTGTCGGCGTGATGTCCTGTTGGCAAATTAAATGCTTGCCTGCGCATCCAACGTTTACTCCGTTTTTCCATACGAAGCTGGACATAGTTTATAGAAGCCCCTCCCATTGTCCAAAACCTTCAGGTTTATATTTCTGTATGCTCCTCCAAAAGCACGATCTTGAAATGCCTATGATGTTTCCTAAGGAGGAGAGGGTGTACCTACCTTGGTTACGTGCTACAGCTCATGTGAATCTAGGGACGACGGCATACCGGAAGTCTACAATGGCTAGGTCCAGTATCCTTACCTGTTTTTTAGAATTCTGTCACATTATATTAATCGAATTTGTATATACGCCGCTGGAAGTAAGTGCGCCGACGGTACTGGTTATGCCTTTCTTTACGGAACCGAACCATATGCACAGGGATTATAGAGTAGCGCTCTATAGCGGTCTATGCCTTATAAAGGGCCGTCTTGTAGGCTCGTTGTCGAAATTTGTGTGACTGCATTATTAGAAGTGGTTTCCTTTATTGGACTTCAGAGGTTTAGTGAGAGTGCATTTAGCACGCCCTCCAAATATTACAAGCTTCCGGCGATAATGTGGAGTGCTTATGGATTCCTGGTAACGTTGGCTTGCCGGAGAATGATTTGGTGGCAAAGACGGCAACTACAAAAGCCTAGTTTTGCAAATACTTCTATAACATCTGAGAACTTTAGGTTTGTGCGTAGAGCGCTGCTTTTGCGCTGACTTCGGAAAGGTGAGCTTTCCACGGATCGAGAATGGTAGAAATGACCTCACTATAAACTGGATAACCTCATCTTGTATATTTCTACAGAGGACGTGATATTCGTTCGTTCATGCATTCCTTTATATATATATATATATATATATATATATATATATATATATATATATATATATTGGCTCCTTTGTGCATTTTTACTTTTAGATACCTGCTTGTGAAGGAACTGCTTTTAATTGTCCGTTCCGTAGCAAAACGTTACCCTTCCGTCATGTACTGCTAGATGTGCCCCTTTAGCAGAAACACGAACATCTCTATAACTGCCAGTTACTCTTGCGGAGGTCGTGACCGATGATACCAGAGTGCTGGCTTAGATATTTACATTTTTATCCAAAGCGAGTTTTGCAATTAGAGTGCAACTTTATTTTTATTTAATAACTTATCTGGACGGCTGATAATGGAGCTATAGATTATATTTTTAAAATTTTATTACAACGATTTTTCCAATGAGGATGTAGTCTTAGTAGTATTTCTACTTTTAAGTTCCATTGCCGAAAGTAATGTTTTCCTTTGTCAATTTTACTGGATTTTATACCTGTCCGTTATTTTATTTTATGTTCATTTCTATATTGGTTCTAACTTAAAAGTTTGGCAGTCAACTGCTACTTGCGTCACGAAAGCAAGAAATGGTAAAGTTATCTCAAGTGTAATTTAAAATAAGCTCAGCGCATCTAAATTCAAATGCTATCTTTAAGCAACAAAAACTATGGCATTCGGAGGTGGATCCAGGATTTCTTTAAGTAAGGTGTCACTTCTTTCAAATATTACCTTGCCAAGGAGCAAAATGTAACCAACAATAGCACATTCTACTTTTGGAATGCTCAAATATAACTCAATTGATGGATGGCATAATCCTAGATTGGAAACGTCAATATTCATTTTGATGCAGCATGAGTGCTGATTAAATAAATATTCATTTTAAACGTAATGTGCCAATAATCAATTATTCAGCTTCACTGTAAGACTTTCCTCCTATTCTTTTGAGCTACTGCTGTTCTGAAGTTATCTACTAGTAATTGTACAACATATTTGTTTCGGCTTATCTACTACCTTTAATTTCTCTAGTACTTATGTATAATGTACATGAGAGGCAGAGAAAACGTGTATTTGACCTAGAAGCTTGGTATTGAGATTCCATCATGAATGCATGTCTTTTAGGTCACTGACTATAAACAAAAACACTTTTTAGAAAGAGGTAGGTGTCTCTGTCTATCTTTCCGTCTTTTTGTGTGTGTTTTTTGAAAGCACAACTGAAAACGAAAAGTCCGTTAATAAACAAACTTCATACTTAAGTTTAGTATCTTTCAAAGATGCGATACGAAGATTTCAGGAATATTCCCCAAATCACACTTTATATAGGATAATCTTTAAAATGATGATTTTGACAAAAATGGCTCTAACGATGTTGATCAAAGTACCTTTTTAATGACATTTACACGGCAAAATAAATTCAGCTTTTAAGTTTCTTGGGAACAACCACTGAAGTTATCTTTATTCTGAATCACCTTTGTGTAACTGGTACCAGTAAGAAATTGCTGCACAGAAAGTATAGTCCCGTTAAAGCACACAATTTATGTGATATATATGATATTATATACATTATTGCTCACACATAGGCACGTTTATTATTTCAGAGCTAGTCATTTTTGACTTGTTCCATGTTATTGATTTAAATTTTAAAATGTGAGTAGTTTTTTTTTCAAATGGCAAGTATTCATTCCTTTCATTTCTCTTTTCCTTTAGTCTCGATGAGGCAATGATAATTTAATTTTCATCTAATGGTGCAGCATTTAAAAGAGTTTACTATCGCTTTAGCCCAGCGTGTTTTTCCCCATTTACTTATAAGAAAGAACGTAATCAGATCATGTCTGCTGATGTTCGTCTCGATTAACATGAAATACACAGAAGAATAGGCTATTGGAAGAATAGCTTGTTGCATAATTGGTAGAAAGGTTTATGTGAATGGAACCGATCAGATATTTAGAAGAAGATGCATGTGTGTGCGTGTGCGGGACTCAAAAACGAAAGTTGGTTAAATACGTAACTTAGTGCTTTCCTGAAAAATGTCTGAAAATATATTTATTAAAATACCATATATTTAACCTATTTTCATAAAAACAAACTGTATATCTTCAATTTTATATTCTGAATGTTCTGGGTATAAACTGTGAAGACATCTTCTGGGTGATTTTTGAGTAATTGGTAAACCATAAGAGATAGAAAAAAACTTAGTGTACACAAAATGAAGATATCATTAAAACACGCATTTTATGTCAGTAGTTTTGTACAGTTAACTTTTCTGATATATTCAATGTTATTGGTTTCAATTTTGAACTAATGAAACTTTTCTCAAACGCAAAGTCATGTTACGCTTCATATCTCTTATGTTTTTTATTTCTGGAAATCCAAAAAGAACCATATTTGAACATTTTACATAGCCATTAGCTTTTGAAAAGTGTGACTCTCACTTTAGCCTAGTGTACCCCCATATTTTTTCCTCTACTTACAAGGAAGTATGTAATGCGACAATTTCTGCTAATGTTTATCTCAAGTACTACCAAGTGGATAAAAGAATTATCTTCTGTAAGAATAGTTTCTTTACAAAACAGATACAAAACGTGATGGGAATGGAGCACTTGAGATTTATATTGAGCAGAACAACTTTCGCATTACAGCTCACCACGAAGATAAATTCACCAAATGACTCTAACTGAATGCATGCTGATCTTAGGCTAAATAGGATAATGTGTAAGTTTTGGTTTTGGTGGTATTAAAGGTAAGCAACACACTGACTTTAAATGCCATGCTTTTATATAAGCAGAGGAACGATGCAAATCCTTTCTTGATTAATCTATTTTGTCATTCATTTTCCTTTGGTTTTACTGTACACAAATATTTTGGAGTACATCCAGAACAAATTATTTGTAATATTATTTATAGCTTGGATCGCTTTTATTGGTTTCATGGAACTGGGGTGGTTTTGGATGAACGTAGTTTATGATACTGGTAGTAGATAGCAGAAGTGAACTCCCAACTTCCGCTGACTGTGCTTCTTAGTGCCTAAGGTACACCCAGCGTCCATTAAGGGTCAACATTTATACTCAAAGTTCCATTCGGTCTTATTTCACTTTTCAAATTCTCTGTGAAACTCTCACCATTCTCCGAATTTCGGCCAGCAGCTGGGGAATAAGGACCACCCATTGGAAGCGTTGGACCCTATGAAGCCGGTCACTAGTGTGACTGTCGGGGAGTCTCAACCTAGTAACTGTATGGATCTTGTCATTGCTCTGTCGTCGCTCCTAGTTTCGGGCGCCCAAGACCTCCTCTTACCTCATCCCTCACTTCCAGGTCTCCCTGTCGCAGGTTATAGGTACAATATTCTCACCGTTTCAGTGCCGTGTACCCTACGTCCTACCTACCTGTCTGCCTTCTCGACTGACCCCTCCTACATTTTTTAATGTTACGTATTTTGACGTTTACGCTCACTTCTAACTAGTATTACGAAATGTCTTCGAAAAAATGTGATGTGTTGCATTAACATGCCACTCTCTACACATTCTTTCGCTAACTACTCTTGCAAAGGCATATTATTGTACTTCTTATGAATAGAGATCATCTTTAATTCCATATTTACATATTTAGTAATAGCTATGACACATAAAGCTATAGTGATAATCAGATTCTAATAAAGCGACATTGGTCTGTAATTATTCTAAATGATTGCCATGAGAAAAAAAAACGAGTTCTCATTAACAAAAAGAATCTTCTGTGCTCGATTCACATGAATTTCTCTACATATTCAATAAATAAAAATCTTAGTAAGATTATTCCTCTTTATACTCCATGCTAATGAAGATAAGCATTGGCAGAATAATCGTATTCCTTAGTTCCTTATAAGTAGAAGGAAACTAACGAAATACAGTATGCTAAAGGGACAATAAAGTGTTTTGGAAGCCATTGCAATGCGATTGTAATTTAAATTAACTTCTTTGCATGGCCAGGAATAAAATCGAAACCAAGAGAACTTTTTGTTTGAGGAAGATGGTTTAAAATTGAAACGAATAAGAAGTTATCTTGGAAACGGTTAGCTTCACAACAAGAAATGTAAAGGAATGAATTGTGTGTTTTGATGTGATCAACATATTTTATGTAGTAACTTTTTGTATATCTCTTACGATTTACCAGTTATGAAAAAGTTAGTTGGTATGAAGAGAACTTCAGAGACTATGCCTAGAAAATTCAAGACATACATATTATTTTCCAGATAAATATATGTAATATACTGTATTTCAACCAAAATCATTACAGCCAATTGTGAAAAAATAAAATTCTGCTAATATTGTTCTATTGCAAGGCATGTTTGATTGGAAGAATCTTCTTGAAGATCTTCGTGTCGCATATTTGTGAGATACTAAACCTAAATACCAAGTTGGTATTTAATAGATATTTTGTTTTTCAGTTATGGTGTCCATAGGTAGACAGACACATACACGCGAAGATTTTTCTAAACAGGCTATTTTTTATTCAGCGGGTTTCAAGAATATATTTGCGGTGAAATATTGATATCGAACTTTTGGGTGAAATACAATATCTTCTCTACCTACTATGTACATTATGTATACATGCTATAGAAGCTGAAAACTATTAATTATCTGAATTTTTAAACCAATAGCAAAAACCCTCAAGTTAAAGTCAAATATAAAAATTAATTCGATAAAATATATGCTGTAATTAGCGGAGTAAGACTTTGCCTATCCCTTCTGACTTCTCAATTATACAAAAGTCGTGCAGTATAAAGAGAACTTCGTTGTCTACGAGACACTGGGTGGCTGTCAGTTCATTGACGGAATCCTGGTGCACATGAATTCGACACACTTCAAGCTTTGAGGAATAAGAAAATGAAGTTAAGCAGCAGAAATATTAAGCGAGTGTTGCAGGAGAAACCATCCAGCCATATTTTCAGCTCAAGGAACGCATACTTTATGACCAGCTGATATTGCTCCGCGGTTAGAGTTTTGTGATCGAGAACTGTAGCACCATGGAGAAAATCCTAGCCGTCCAAGATGCTTTCATCAGAGACGGGTATGCACTCAAGCACAACAACTGTTTGTACGTGACTACGAAAATTTACATGCCTTTGTGAAGGGACTTAGACACTGCAGGTTCAGTGTCAACATATGAGCGGCCATAGTTGGCGGTCATTTAATTGTGGCATACCTCTACCCTGTTAAACGGGCAGGTGACCTTCAGATTCTTTATTAATGTACAGCTTGTGATCCTGAAAGACGTCCTTTAGAAATCAAATGTAATTCCAGAATGATGGGATATTTTGATGGAAACGTGCAAAAGCCTCCAGACGACGCTTTCCCTGTCAAGAGGATTTGATGAGACAGTCCAGTAACCTGGCCTCCCAATTCTCCTGATCTCACCCCTAAAGATTCATTGCTGTGGTGATACCTGAAGAAGATAGTATACGAAACACCAATTAGCTCCGATGAAGAATTGCGGACGAGATACTGGTTGCTTTTGACGAAGTTCATGGCACACAAAGAATTTATGAAAGCTCGAAGAACTCATGTATCCGCCGATGAAGTCTGTTGAAAAAATTTGGCTGTGGCCGTTTTTTACAATTTGAGCAATGATTTTATAGCCGAAACAAGACTCTAGAATAGGAACCGGTATCATTGTACCTTAAACTTGTTCATGAATACTGATTTTCTAAATGATGTTGATGCTTTTTCATAAAACGTACGGTCGTGAACTGTGTGATTGTTTCTTCATTATAATGCCTTTGCTAAAGCTAAAAACAAACTACGGTGTCTTAATTTTTATCATGATGCTTCATTTCCCGTTGTATACCCGTGAAACGACTTTTTAAAATATAAATAATCTGATGTGTTCCATTCACATGGAACACATCTCTGCAAAAAATATAATTAAAAAAGCTTATGCTTCTATTTACTTCATGCTAATCGAGAAAAAATTAGCCGAAATAGTGTTATTACTTGCTTACTTGTAAGTAGAAACGAAATAATGGAGTACCATAGATTAAAGTGACAGTCAAATACTGGTTGCTATGTGACTGAAGTTCCTTTGTTTGTATGGACAGGGTTCAAAAATTCCTGTAAGAGAAAGGTTTCTCATCTGAAACCAATAACAAGGAATATCTAAAAAACGATCAAATCCACGAAAAAAACTTATATTACATAAATTGTCTGTTTTAACATGCTCTATGTTTATTGTGTGGTAAGTTTTTGTCCATCTCTTGCGGTTTAGCAGTTATGCAAAACTCCGTAAAATTCATTGAGAATAAAGTAGTCTTCAGAGGCTATTGCCAGATAATTCAAGATATACTTTTTTGTTATCCAAATATCTTCAATATACGATATTTTAATTAAAATCGTTAGAGCCATATTTTAGAAAATCAAAATATTCGAAAAAAGTTCCATGCAAAGGGTAGTTAGTAGTTAGTTTGTTGAAAATTTTCGTGTCTTGGAATAGCTTATGAAGACAACTTTATTCTAGATGAATTTTGCGGAAATTTGCATATCTGCTAAACTATAAGAGATACACAAAAACGTACTACACAAAACGTGTAGAGCTCGTTAAAACACACAATTTATGTTATAAACATTTTTTTCGTGGAGTTTGCAGTTTTTTAATTATTCCTTCTTAATGGTTTCAGCTTTAAAATACCTATACTTTTTACTTTCTCTACACTTACTATGTACATAGTGTATAGAGAAGGTATTGTAATGCACCGAAAAATTCGACACCGAGATTTCAGCGGAAATACGTGTTTTGGGTCCCTCTGAATAAAAAAAAAATACTTTCTCTATACGTACTATGCACATGGTGTATAGAGAATGTATTGTAATGCACCCAAAAAATCGATACCGAGATTTCAACGGAAATACATGTTTTGGGTCCCCCTGAATAAAAAACAAACATTTTAGAAAAAGGTCTGTGTGTGTTTGTGGACAGTGTAACTCAAAAACTGAAATACTATTAAATACGAAAGTTGGTGTCTAAGCTAAATATCTTCCAAGAATGCAACACGAAGATTTTGAAGAAAATTACTCCACCACAAAGTACCCTTTAAAAGGAAAATTTTTTGCAAATTTTGATTTTCTCAAAAAAGGCTCTAAAGATCTTGATTAAATTATTGTATAATAAAGATATTTACATCAGAGAGTAAGAAAATAAATACAGTCAGGGAGAGAAACATTTGAATGCAGTTCATCGCAAGTGCTTGTTTCTATGAAAGAAACGTTTGAATACAGTTCTTGCATATCGTTACTACGCACTTGTTTACATTGAGAAACCACTTTTTCATTAGACTTTGTGATAACGATATAAAATAAAAAAATGTAAAAATGTTGTTTCAGTCGCTCTCGCTTCGAGGAGCTACTGGTTATACTTATACATAAGTCTGTTTGTTTCATTAAAATCTTAATTTCTACTTTATAATTGTGTTACAGTACAGTTTTAAACTTTTTATTCAGTTTGGTAGTTTCTGTATATATTTTAAATGCTTTTCATAATGGCTAGTAAGAAATGAACCAGCTTTAGTTTTAATGTTAAGAAATGTTTTTCCGTGAAAACGGCCAAAGTGATCCTAGGTTCTCTTAGCCAAAATAACCATATATTTGAAGAGGTTAAAAATGCACAGTACACAAGTAACTCGGTGATGGCACTGTGTGCATCAACTATAACAAATGTTGATGCCTGTAGTTCAGATTTAATTGATATAATTCTTTATTTAGGGAATCAGTTGCATTTAAAATCGTAGCAAATTATAATGGTATTGTGCCATATCCACCTTACTTGTGCGTTGATGAGATCTCGGTGCAGAATATTGTAATTAATGACATACAAATAACTTACATAGTGGTGGCAAATAATTTTGATGTTCAAGGAATCTTACCGAGGGATTTAGGCTGTTTGATCCTTGTATTGGTTGTTGATCAACACAGTTGTAATCCAAGTGGTTTGCACGATGCAGAAGGAGTAGCTGTTGCACGTACTTTCGAGGATTTAAGTGAAATATTGGGTGTAATGGCCAACAAATTTCCAGTAGATAATGACTCTAATGACCTATTCACGTTAGTTCCTTTTGTGTTTAATGGTTATGAGACTGATCGTCGTGCAGACCACAAAACAAGAAGAGACGAATTAATCCATAAAAAGATAGTAATAAAAGAAAGTTCCATCATTCATATTCACAACGTTCCTAAAAGAAGAAAGTCTGTATGAAAACATTTCGTAAAGATAAAGAATATAACGAAGTGGAACGTGAAAGAAATAAAACGCATAAGTTGCAAGATAGGGAAAATGAGCATTATTAACAATTATAAAATAAACAAAGAAGATATGCTAAAGGCTAGGAAAAATATAAGTTACCAAGAATTAGAAAAAGAGAGAAATATAGAACATATGCAAGAAGCTAAGATGGATGAAAATTACTAGGAACTAGAAATTGTGAGAAATAAGGAACATAAGCAAGAAGCTAGGATGGATAAAAATTAACAGGAACTAGAAAGAGTGAGAAATAAGGAACATATGCATCAGTTTAGGAAAGACGAAAATTACAGAAGTTTAGAACACGAGAGAGATAGAGAACATAAACAGCCAGCTAAGGAAGACGAAGCCTACAAAACATCAGAAAATGAGAGAAACAGGAAGTATATGCAGCAAGCCAGGGAAGTAGTAGGATATAAAGTCTCAGAAAAGGAGAGAAACAGGAAGCGTATGCAGTTAACCAGGGAAGATGTAGAATGCAAAGAGTTAGAAAGAATAAGGAATGGAGAGTATATGAAACAAACCAGTAAAGATGAAATATACAAAGGAATAGAAAAAGAGAAAAACAAGGAGTATATGAAGGAAATCAGAAAAAAAATGAAAGTCAAACAGACACAGAAAAAATCAATATTAAGGCATTAAAACTAGTACAAAGAAGTAATGATATACTCCGCACAAAACACTACATCCGTAACAAATTAGTGCAGACAGATAACAATTCACCAAGATTAAAATGGAATTTTATTCGTAGCAAAAAGAATATACCAGGGTATTTGTGCTGTTGTAGTGAAGCTCTGTTTTTTGAGCACTCTGTTAGCAAACTGAACATGAATCGATTAAAAGAAAACAAGATAATGACAGTTTTGAAGAGTTTTTTGGAAGGATATATACTTACCCTTCTTTAAACTGTGTAATACTTGTAAGAGAAACTGAAAGTTCTGAAAAGTTGTGGAATAAAATTTGCGAATTAACCAGAATGTATTAAGAAATTATCTCCGATGCAGGAACAATTATGTAGTTCTTATACACCCTTTATGCAAATGTTACCGTTAAAAGCTTTTGCGCTAAACCTACAAGTAGGAGTAAAGGGTTCCGTTGTAAATATATAAATTGATATCAATGAGTGTCTACAAGTTCAACCTCGAGCTTCTGATGATATGGTAACGCTGCAGCTGAAACTGAAATGACATATTCTGCACAAATCGTACTACATGTACGAGAGAATTAGACCAGAAGTCGCCAGTGAAGCCTTAAAATACCTGCAGGAAACTCCATTATGTAAGAATAGTGGTATCCAAATAGATGAATTGTATTTAAAGAGGTATGAAAAACAATTCACAGAATAGTTGAGTTTATTGTCGAAAATAAAGCTGAAGAGGCAAACTCACTGGAAGCCAGGCCCGAAGAGGAAGCTACAATAGAGCATGGCAGTGAGGACGACGAAGGAGAAGAGGTGCTTCTAATGTCCAAAAATAAAATAGGAACAACAATAGAAGTAATAGCACTGGGACAGGACCGAAAACCAGCCGCTTGGCATTTAATACAGAAATTTGATGAACTTTGCTTTCCCAAAATATTCGCGGGCCAGCCTTTTAATATGCCTAAATATATTACATACAGCTTCTAATGTCCAAAAATAAAATAGGAACAACAATAGAAGTAATAACACCGGGATAGGACCGAAAACCAGCCGCTTGGCATTTAATACAGAATTTTGATGAACTTTGTTTTCCCAAAATATTCGCGGGCCAGCCTTTTAATATGCCTAAATATATTACATACAGCGATCCAGCGAAATGAGAATAAAGACTCGTTGATCGTGGATACTCCATACCAAGCAGGCTGTTGTTCATGGTCAAGCAGAAGATAGAAACACAATGTGTAGCCAACATGAATATGTGCTTCAGGACAACAAAAAAGGCCTCCTGTAACATTAATACAGGGAATTTACTAAATCAAGAATTTCTCAATAATTTAATGAATACTGACAGCGGCTATCAGTTCAGCAAAGAAATAGGACCCAGTCCAGCCTTCTGGGAGAAAAAGAAGCACTTAGTGGCAATGACCAGACAGTTAGGAAAACCGACATTGTTTATTACACTGTCTGCAGTAGAAAGCTGGTGGCCAGAACTCCTTTTAACGTTATACTACATGAAACACAACAAGAAGCTAACACCAAAAGAACCACTTGAACTGAGCAAAAATGACAAGACGTTGTTAAATAGAAATGATCCTGTTATGTGCGCTGGGTATTCGATTATAAAATTTCATCTCTCTTAAGACCACTTACAGCAGAAGACAGTATATTTGGCCAACATGTTGTCGAAGATTATTATCAGAATGTGGAACTTCAAATGCGAGGGTCTCCTCACACACACACACGTTGATCTGGTTGAAAAATGCTCCCATACGAGTACAATAAAAGTGGTCCATACATGATTCTTCAGAAGCACAAACACACTCAAGCCTGCTACAAACGTAGGAAAAATGAAATGGCATGCCGGTTTCATCCACCTTTACCTGTCATGGCTAGGACCATTATTTTGACTCCATTACCAGGGGCCGAAAACAACAGTGAAACAAAGGAGAATCTGAAGAAAAGAAATAACTTGATGAATTAACTATACAAAAAGCTATAGTCAATTTCCTTTAAAGACATTTTAAATAAATTAAATGTGAACGAAATGCAGTATTTGAATGCAGTAAGATGGTAATTAAAGCAAACTCGTGTGTTCATAAGAAGATCTACTTTTAAAAGTTGGTATTCATGCTTACAAAAAAGATATACTGCATTTGTTTGAATCAGTCATGGACATACAACTAGCTTTAGAAGAGTAGGGACTAGCAACATATATAATAAAGCATATAAGGAAGGTAGGGGCAGGACTGTCAAAACTTCTGAGAAATGCATAGAAACAGGGTATCAGAACTTAAAGGAAAAACTGCGCAAAATATCTAACGTGTTTTTAAACAGCATCTTAATGTCAGCTCAGGAAGCAGCTCATCGTGTGCTTTCTCTGCCCGTGTCAAAGAACACCAGGAAGTTCATCTTCAAAAATACCAGTCCATCACTGCAACGGGTTGTGATGCTGAAAAATAAGACAGCCCTAGAACAACTGCCTGCAGATTCAGAAAGCGTTTATATGCAATATGTGATACAGAAATACTGTTAACGTCCTAAGCACTTAGAGAATGTGTTTTTAGCAACAATTGAAAGCTAGTTATCATAAAACATAAAACCGAACATTTCATGAAATCAACGATGATGATCATGCAGAAACTGCAGTAAAAAAAATAGGACAGCCTGCAGTAATCAGATACAGGAGATACAAGCTGACGCAGGATCCCGATACTTATTATAGAAAGCAAGTTTTGTTAATGCCATTTAGAGATGAGATTCGTGACATAGAGCACAAGAAAGTCCATGAACTGTATGTGCTAACTTGGAAGAAATTGAAAAGAATGGAAACACATTTTCTGTTATAACGGATGAAGCACTGGCAGAAGCCTTACAGACGGCTCAAAATAATACTTTTGAAACGGATAGTGATAGTTGTTACGACGTAGAACTTCACAACGAAGAAGCAAAGGAAAATGTGGACATTTTGGAAAACGGAGGCTTGGAAGGAGCTGATAAACAAGAGATAAATAGATTCAAAATTCCTAGCAGAGATTCCCGAGAGAAAATGTTTGATTTGTCGAACAAATTAAATGCTAAACAGAGAGAAATCATTATGAATGTACTAAACAGTTTTAAAACTAGGAGACTACCAATGAGGATATTTTTAAGGGGCTCCGCTGATGTAGGAAAAAGTACGGTGATATATGCATTGTACCAGGTGATAACACATTACTTCGACAGCTTACTGGGAGGCCACAAAAATAAAATACTAGTACTGCTTTGCGCTTCTTCAGGTAAGGCTCCACTCCTGATTAACGGAGTCACACTGCACACAGCTTTCGCTTTACCCGTTACACAGTTCGCAGGAACATGCCCGCCCTAACTAGCGACTTAGCCATTACCATTACAGAAAAATTATTTAATTTGAAGCTACTGATTATTGCTGAGATATCAATGGTTGGAGATGGAATGTTTAGCAGAGTCGAAACAGATAATGTGAACTAACCTTTCTTTTAGAGGAGTTTCAGTAAAAACAGTCGGGGACCTTCATCAGCTACCACTTGTAATGGACACTCCAATTTATAAATTTGCTTCGAAGGAATTTGCTTCATTAATAGACAGAAATCCTTTGTGGGGTGAGTTTGATGTATATGAGTTAACGGAAATAATGAGGCAAAAGGATGAACTAGAATTTGTAAGCGTCTTAAATAATTTGGCCGTCGGTAAAACAACCACAAACGAAATCAAGTTAGTAAATTCTAAAGCTGTGGAAACAAACGAAGTACCAGAGAATGCGTTAAGATTATTTACAAGAACCGTTGATGTGTAAGAATATACTGAAAATATAATAAGAAACCATAATGCAGAAGAGTTTAGTTCAGCAGCAAGAGATTTTAATATAGGTAAAATACCTGAGAGCGCTAAAAGTGATATTTTGAGTGCAGTGAAAAACAAAAAGCTAACAGAAGTTGATGGTTTGCCGAATGAATTGAGCTTAAAAGTCGGTATTAAGTACATGATAACGAGTAATATAGATGTAGAGGATGGTTTGGTGAACGCAGCATGCGACATACTCAAAGAAATTGATTTAAAACCGAATTTTTTAGAGCATGAACAATAATCCTGGATTTTGGTGACGAAAATGCGGGTCAAAAGGCAAGAATGGCAAGATTCACCCATATGGGAAAAAAATGTTAACCAAAATTCAACTCCGTTATATTTAAAAAGGCAAATATTAAATATATCAAATAAAGTGGAAGAGAAGTAATTAGAATACAGCTTCCTGCTGCTTGTACAGAAGCACTAACTATTCACAAAAGACTAGGGCAAACGTATAAAGAAATATGCATCGACTTTACAAAAGATTTAACATCTCAATACTTTATGTTGTTCTAAGAGTATCAAATTTATCCGGATTATACATAAAAGGTAAATTTAGATGTCCTCTGGCTCCTAAAGGCACTGACCCAATAATTGCAGAAATGGATAGATTAAGACAAGAAAGACGTCTGACGCTGTCTTACAATACTCCAGGGGAGAGCAGAGGGTTTAAAATCATATACCAGAACGTGAACTCACTGCCTAAGAAAATAGATTGCATTAGGTCAGATCAATGGTTCAGTAATGGAGACTTACTAATATTTAGTGAAGCATTAGCCTCGCTTCAACACAGCTTCAGTATACATGGTTTCACTGAGTTGTTGAGAATTCAACTTTCAAAGAAATCCATATTTGTGAAAAATCAGTTTCAAATAAGGGATACAAATTACATTAATAGTGTAGATACTGACAATGATCTAATTTCATTTAAGATTGACAAGATTTACGTTGTCTGCGGATACAAGTCTCTTGGAGCCAAAAATAATACTTTTGAAGATGGTATAAATACAATTTTGAAAAACATCACTTTAGATAATAATTTCCTACTACTTGTAGATTTTAATTATGATTACTACCAACAAAAGAAAACGTATATTTCAAGCTATTTAAATAAATATAGTTTAATAAGTAAGCTGCCTAAGAATATTTCAACGAACAATTTTAATACTCAAATAGACATAATATTTTCTAATTTCAGCTGGTTTATAGGAAACGTTTTTCTGACTACAAGGCTAGGTATATATGCAGTTTTACGTGAGGTAGCAATAACGCACAGAGAGGGGCAGTGATTTTGAAAAAGCCGTATATACCCTGTACATAAAATGTAATTCGTTAAAGTAAAAAGGGCAACGCGTTATAACATAATAATATTTTGTTAGTTTTTGATCAACAAATATGCTTATGGTAATTTTTTTAACTCCTCTGTAACAATGTCTGTTGCATAATATAGCTACCGAGGGGACATCAAATACCAGAGTCTAGCAACGCTACTAGGCCCATCCTTACGAGAAGAGGTTGTGGAGTATCCGTTCGTTGCTGCGATTCCTTACACGCCAGGTTTGGTTTCTCCTACACAAGAGTGACATAGCATTGTTACAAGAGAGGACTCAAGAAACGGCATTCCCAGTTGATCAGCATTATTTATATGTGCGCCATCTGATAGAATTTGTAGCTCCTGTGAACCACTATTGTTATAATCCATTAAAAAGTGCTCCAATAACGATATCTGAGTGAGCACTGAAATAACTTCGCCTGCGGTGCCACAGTAGTAAAAGCGGGCGTTAAACACTTTACTATTCTTTGATTTGACTAATTATATCTGATTTCTTAGTTATGTACCTGCGCGAGTTTTCACTTTGGGCCTCTACTTAACCTCTGTATGTACGTATCTTCCCCACCCCTCCCTCACACATATATATATATACACGCAAAATTATACACAGAACATATTTTCTAAAGGTTCTCTCTTGAATCGGGATGCTACATAACAAATATCCTAGCTGTAATCTCCATATTTGCTCTCTGTGTCTTACCATTAAATCTTCAAACAATGAAGCGAATTGAATATTTTGACTCGCTATACTTGTTAGGTCCCTAATGACTTTTCAAAATGACAAATCCGTAAGAAGACAGAAGTAAGTTGTTCCTATAGAATGATAGTTTAACGCATTTTGGAATCGCCTAATACACCCAAGATTAACTACAATGCTATTTTTGTTCCACGCTACATCATTATTTGCCTCAGGATTTGGATTAAATCTCGGATGTGGTCTCCGGTCACTGTAGAGCAGCGCACTGCAAACCCTAGGGGCCTTTATCAACTTTCTTGGTCTCAGATATAGAGGGATGAGAGAACATCGAAGGGCGACCAGATCCGGATGACGACGGTGCAACCATGGAAGGGGTCCCAAATTGATTCCAGCTTGAAGGGTCCCTATCCCAAGCGCACACGTAGGCGTGTCCCGATAGAGTGGTAACGCAACGACGTCGCCGGTCCATTAGCCCTAAAACAGGTGACAAGGAAGTAATGATAGGAGAAAATGTTGGACGGGAAATGTGGTGCACAAAATTAGCCCTCCGTAATACGCCTGGCGACCCGGAAAAACTATCGAAATAAAACCCTTGTGTCAGGAGAGTAGGCTACAGGTATCCAATTCACGACCTCGCACACATTACCGCGGCGCCAACTTGCTCGGTTAGTATTTCCTTCCGTATGACTCTTCTGCTTCCAGACGTGCACTGTATTAGGGAAGGCTCCGTGTTCTCTATAGAAAGCATGGAGGATATGTGACACCAGTGATTACTGATAATCCACTAGATGACACCTAGAGCGCCTTAGGCCAACTTTCACGAAAGTTTGTGAATACGGAAGACAAATATCAGATAAAGAACTGTGATCTACAAAATTGGAATAGTCGGACTACTTAGAAATGATAGGAACTTCCCTTTAAAAACTGACGGAACTGCGAATGTCCCGAGCTACAAAAGGTATCAAACCCGAATTCTAGCTGAGGCATTTTAGTGAACAAGACTAGTAGATATAATGTTGCATTATAAACTTATAAAATGTACAATCAATATACTTAAAAATAACAATAAATGCATTATTTTCCACTTTTATGGTACAGATTTTATGGTCCCATGGTTGTTTATGTTTTGGTGATGTATATACTTTGCGTACCCGTTGTTTTTCTCTGCTTTTTTCCGTTTACAGAACTCTTCTTATAGTGTTCGTATATGGATATTATGTTTTCGTAGTATGTTTTGTGGAGTGTTGAAAGTGCACAAGGCTAATCCGAAAAATGCTAGTACGAGCAATAAGCTTCCTAAGCATTCGCTATACTGTCCACCACTCTTGCGTTTGCAACTTAAAAGAATGAAAACGGTAATGTAAATCATCAAACAATGCAACAGGTATATTCCATAGTCGGCAGTTCTTATGAATGTAGCTTGAATGGTATATGAATATTAATTAGTTAACTCGTACAACTGCTTAGTTTTGAGATTAATTCGTAAATATTGAAGGAAATTTACAGAAAAAAGACAACGAAGTTCCCATCCTAAAAATTTATTTGTAAATCACATCGGGGTCCATTTAGAAAAATTTATGCTGTAATACGCGTTAACACAAAAGTAATGACGTGCATGTTGATGTTAATAAAGATTCTGGGTTTAATTATAAGTAAATTACAAAGCACGCACAATTAACATGAACTGTGTTTGACAATGGAGTGGTATAGAAGTTTCTTTCATATGTTATTTACAAAGAGCATATTTTTATCGCATGGTATGACAGTAGTTTTAATCGTCTGTGTTTGCACGCATGTAATGAAACTTACATTAATCTGACATCATTTCTATCAGACTTGGAAATGACATCTGACTAATGTGTTAAATATTTTAATGTCACTCGTGCATCGCCTTAATCAAGTCTCCTTCTGTATGGCTTTTTAATTTCTCCCTGCCATTGTTGTTTGCCGTCGGGAGAAGGTTCCACGACCTATAAAATGTAGGTATTAAAAATTGAATCCAAAGTGCTATGTCGATTCGTGCGCCGAGTTCCCACGCTACGACGACGCCTGCTTGTCGGTCACTTATTTACAACGTAATGAGCGACACAATCATGTAATGCTAATATCTAAATATGACTTGGGAGGAGGCGCTTAAAAAGGAAATATTGATTCTTAGTTGAGGCAGCGAGGTGAGGTGACAAAGGCTTGCAGGGGTGCCAGTCTAAAAATAGGGATATTATGTCTAATAGACTTCTGGCTGACCCTGACCAAACAAATGTAATGTCTGTTTTTCTTGTACCCTTTTAAGGCGTTTACAGAACAATACAAGCTGAATAAACTTAAACGAGTCTCTATTAAAGGACGCTCAAAAAACACTCCAAGATATCATAATCGTAACACAGAGTTTCTATGTCACATTCCTAGCTCTCGATTGCCTATGCACCTACATAAAATATTTGTAAGATAATTTGATATCATTGATTGCTTTAGTCACTCAATTCGTCCACGCCGTATGTTTCTGTCTAAACAATTTCAAAGTTTGTGTGTTACGAAATAAAAATCTACAGAGTTCCGCTAACGAAAATATATATTAATTCACATTTAAGACATTTGTGTATCCATGGGAAAGCTTTCAAACCAAACCAAAGGCGTCCCTAACGGGTGAATCTTTAACCCAATTCAATCACGTTCTCCCGGGACAACTTTTAGCCCAAACCTATCGCGTTATTCCGGGAGAACTTTAACCCAAACCTATCGAGTTATTCCGGGAGAACCTTTAACCCAAACCTATCGCGTTATTCCGGGAGAACTTTTAACCCAAACCTATCGCGTTATTCCGGGAGAACTTTTAGGCGAAAAGTAAAGCGTCCTCCAGGAACAACTTTGAACCTAAACCTATTGCGTGCCTACCCTGGACAACTTTTAACACGGGCATATCAGTCCCTTCCGGAACAACTTTTAGGCCGAAAGTAAATAGTCGTCCCGGGAGAATTTTTAACCCAAGGCTATCGCGTCTCTCCCGGGAGAACTTCTAACCCAACCCCCAGGTGACTGTCCGGAAAGAACTTTTAACCGAAGTCTAAGCTGTCCCTTCCAGGATAACTTTTAACCCACTCCTAAGCCGTTCCTCCCAGAAGTACTTTTAGCCCAAGTCTAAGGCGTTCTTCCCGGACAAACTATTAGGTCACCATAACATTAACAATCATAGAAACCTAAAATCTGTACCATGAAAGTGGAAAATAATGCAATCATTGTTATTTTAAGTATATATATGTATATATATATATATATATAAGTATATAAGTATATTGATATGGTTGCACCGTCGTCATCCGCATCTGGTCGCCCTTCGATGTTCTCTCATCCCTCTATATCTGAGACCAAGAAAGTTGATAAAGGCCCCTAGGGTTTGCAGTGCGCTGCTCTACAGTGACCGGAGACCACATCCGAGATTTAATCCAAATCCTGAGGCAAATAATGATGTAGCGTGGAACAAAAATAGCATTGTAGTTAATCTTGGGTGTATTAGGCGATTCCAAAATGCGTTAAACTATCATTCTATAGGAACAACTTACTTCTGTCTTCTTACGGACTTGTCATTTTGAAAAGTCATTAGGGACCTAACAAGTATAGCGAGTCAAAATATTCAATTCGCTTCATTGTTTGAAGATTTAATGGTAAGACACAAAGAGCAAATATGGAGATTACAGCTAGGATATTTGTTATGTAGGATCCCGATTCAAGAGAGAACCTTTAGAAAATATGTTCTGTGTATAATTTTGCGTGTATATATATATGTGTGAGGGAGGGGTGGGGAAGATACGTACATACAGAGGTTAAGTAGAGGCCCAAAGTGAAAACTCGCGCAGGTACATAACTAAGAAATCAGATATAATTAGTCAAATCAAAGAATAGTAAAGTGTTTAACGCCCGCTTTTACTACTGTGGCACCGCAGGCGAAGTTATTTCAGTGCTCACTCAGATATCGTTATTGGAGCACTTTTTAATGGATTATAACAATAGTGGTTCACAGGAGCTACAAATTCTATCAGATGGTGCACATATAAATAATGCTGATCAACTGGGAATGCCGTTTCTTGAGTCCTCTCTTGTAACAATGCTATGTCACTCTTGTGTAGGAGAAACCAAACCTGGCGTGTAAGGAATCGCAGCAACGAACGGATACTCCACAACCTCTTCTCGTAAGGATGGACCCAGTAGCGTTGCTAGACTCTGGTATTTGATGTCCCCTCGGTAGCTATATTATGCAACAGACATTGTTACAGAGGAGTTAAAAAAATTACCATAAGCATATTTGTTGATTAAAAACTAACAAAATATTATTATGTTATAACGCGTTGCCCTTTTTACTTTAACGAATTACATTTTATGTACAGGGTATATACGGCTTTTTCAAAATCACTGCCCCTCTCTGTGCGTTATTGCTACCTCACGTAAAACTGCATATATACCTAGCCTTGTAGTCAGAAAAACGTTTCCTATAAACCAGCTGAAATTAGAAAATATTATGTCTATTTGAGTATTAAAATTGTTCGTTGAAATATTCTTAGGCAGCTTACTTATTAAACTATATTTATTTAAATAGCTTGAAATATAAGTTTTCTTTTGTTGGTAGTAATCATAATTAAAATCTACAAGTAGTAGGAAATTATTATCTAAAGTGATGTTTTTCAAAATTGTATTTATACCATCTTCAAAAGTATTATTTTTGGCTCCAAGAGACTTGTATCCGCAGACAACGTAAATCTTGTCAATCTTAAATGAAATTAGACCATTGTCAGTATCTACACTATTAATGTAATTTGTATCCCTTATTTGAAACTGATTTTTCACAAATATGGATATTGCACGTGATTTCTTTGAAAGTTGAATTCTCAACAACTCAGTGAAACCATGTATACTGAAGCTGTGTTGAAGCGAGGCTAATGCTTCACTAAATATTAGTAAGTCTCCATTACTGAACCATTGATCTGACCTAATGCAATCTATTTTCTTAGGCAGTGAGTTCACGTTCTGGTATATGATTTTAAACCCTCTGCTCTCCCCTGGAGTATTGTAAGACAGCGTCAGACGTCTTTCTTGTCTTAATCTATCCATTTCTGCAATTATTGGGTCAGTGCCTTTAGGAGCCAGAGGACATCTAAATTTACCTTTTATGTATAATCCGGATAAATTTGATACTCTTAGAACAACATAAAGTATTGAGATGTTAAATCTTTTGTAAAGTCGGTGCATATTTCTTTATACGTTTGCCCTAGTCTTTTGTGAATAGTTAGTGCTTCTGTACAAGCAGCAGGAAGCTGTATTCTAATTACTTCTCTTCCACTTTATTTGATATATTTAATATTTGCCTTTTTAAATATAACGGAGTAGAATTTTGGTTAACATTTTTTTTCTCATATGGGTGAATCTTGACATTCTTGCCTTTTGACCCGCATTTTCGTCACCAAAATCCAGGATTATTGTTCAGGCTCTAAAAAATTCGGTTTTAAATCAATTTCTTTGAGTATGTCGCATGCTGCGTTCACCAAACCATCCTCTACATCTATATTACTCGTTATCATGTACTTAATACCGACTTTTAAGCTCAATTCATTCGGCAAACCATCAACTTCTGTTAGCTTTTTGTTTTTCACTGCACTCAAAATATCACTTTTAGCGCTCTCAGGTATTTTACCTATATTAAAATCTCTTGCTGCTGAACTAAACTCTTCTGCATTATGGTTTCTTATTATATTTTCAGTATATTCTTACACGTCAACGGTTCTTGTAAATAATCTTAACGCATTCTCTGGTACTTCGTTTGTTTCCACAGCTTTAGAATTTACTAACTTGATTTCGTTTGTGGTTGTTTTACCGACGGCCAAATTATTTAAGACGCTTACAAATTCTAGTTCATCCTTTTGCCTCATTATTTCCGTTAACTCATATACATCAAACTCACCCCACAAAGGATTTCTGTCTATTAATGAAGCAAATTCCTTCGAAGCAAATTTATAAATTGGAGTGTCCATTACAAGTGGTAGCTGATGAAGGTCCCCGACTGTTATTACTGAAACTCCTCTAAAAGAAAGGTTAGTTCACATTATCTGTTTCGACTCTGCTAAACATTCCATCTCCAACCATTGATATCTCATCAATAATCAGTAGCTTCAAATTAAATAATTTTTCTGTAATGGTAATGGCTAAGTCGCTAGTTAGGGCGGGCATGTTCCTGCGAACTGTGTAACGGGTAAAGCGAAAGCTGTGTGCAGTGTGACTCCGTTAATCAGGAGTGGAGCCTTACCTGAAGAAGCGCAAAGCAGTACTAGTATTTTATTTTTGTGGCCTCCCAGTAAGCTGTCGAAGTAATGTGTTATCACCTGGTACAATGCATATATCACCGTACTTTTTCCTACATCAGCGGAGCCCCTTAAAAATATCCTCATTGGTAGTCTCCTAGTTTTAAAACTGTTTAGTACATTCATAATGATTTCTCTCTGTTTAGCATTTAATTTGTTCGACAAATCAAACATTTTCTCTCGGGAATCTCTGCTAGGAATTTTGAATCTATTTATCTCTTGTTTATCAGCTCCTTCCAAGCCTCCGTTTTCCAAAATGTCCACATTTTCCTTTGCTTCTTCGTTGTGAAGTTCTACGTCGTAACAACTATCACTATCCGTTTCAAAAGTATTATTTTGAGCCGTCTGTAAGGCTTCTGCCAGTGCTTCATCCGTTATAACAGAAAATGTGTTTCCATTCTTTTCAATTTCTTCCAAGTTAGCACATACAGTTCATGGACTTTCTTGTGCTCTATGTCACGAATCTCATCTCTAAATGGCATTAACAAAACTTGCTTTCTATAATAAGTATCGGGATCCTGCGTCAGCTTGTATCTCCTGTATCTGATTACTGCAGGCTGTCCTATTTTTTTTACTGCAGTTTCTGCATGATCATCATCGTTGATTTCATGAAATGTTCGGTTTTATGTTTTATGATAACTAGCTTTCAATTGTTGCTAAAAACACATTCTCTAAGTGCTTAGGACGTTAACAGTATTTCTGTATCACATATTGCATATAAACGCTTTCTGAATCTGCAGGCAGTTGTTCTAGGGCTGTCTTATTTTTCAGCATCACAACCCGTTGCAGTGATGGACTGGTATTTTTGAAGATGAACTTCCTGGTGTTCTTTGACACGGGCAGAGAAAGCACACGATGAGCTGCTTCCTGAGCTGACATTAAGATGCTGTTTAAAAACACGTTAGATATTTTGCGCAGTTTTTCCTTTAAGTTCTGATACCCTGTTTCTATGCATTTCTCAGAAGTTTTGACAGTCCTGCCCCTACCTTCCTTATATGCTTTATTATATATGTTGCTAGTCCCTACTCTTCTAAAGCTAGTTGTATGTCCATGACTGATTCAAACAAATGCAGTATATCTTTTTTGTAAGCATGAATACCAACTTTTAAAAGTAGATCTTCTTATGAACACACGAGTTTGCTTTAATTACCATCTTACTGCATTCAAATACTGCATTTCGTTCACATTAGGTTTATTTAAATTGTCTATAAAGGAAATTGATTCTATCTTTTTGTATACACAATTCATCAAGTTATTTATTTTCTTCAGATTCTCCTTTGTTTCACTGTTGTTTTCAGCCTCTGGTAATGGAGTCAAAATAGTTGTCCTAGCCATGACGGGTAAAAGGAAATGAAACCTGCATATTGTTTTGTTTTTCACACTTTTGTAGCAGGCGTGCGTGTTTGTTTATGCTCCTGAAGAGCCATGTATGGATTATTTACTATGTACTCTCATGTGATATGTTTATCAATAAACTGTATAGCTTCTCTGTTTGATTCTTGATTTGAAGGATTATAATGTGGAGCATCTTTCAACGAGATAAACATTTGTTTGTGAGGAGAACCTCGCATTTGAAATTCCACTCTCTAATAATAACCTTCGACAACATGTTGGCCAAATATACTGTCTTCTGCTGTAAGTGGTCTTAAGAAAGATGAAATTTTATAATCGAAATATCGAGCGCACATAACAGGATCATTCCTATTTAACAACGTCTTGTCATTTTTACTCAGTTAAAGTGCTTCTTTTGGTGTTAACTTCTTGTTATGTTTCATGTAGTATAACGTTAAAAGGAGTTCTGGCCACCAGCTTTCTGCTGCAGACAGTGTAATAAACAATGTCGGTTTTCCTAACTGTCTGGTCATTGCCACTAAGCCCTTCCTTTTCTCCCAGAAGGCTGGACTGGATACTATTTCTTTGGTGAACTGATACCCGCTGTCAGTATTCATTAAATTATTGACAAATTCTTGATTTAGTAAATTCCCTGTATTAATGTTACAGGAGGCCTTTTTTGTTGTCCTCAAGCACATATTCTTGTTGGCTACACATTGTGTTTCTATCTTCTGCTTGACCATGAACAACAGCCTGCTTGGTATGGAGGATCCGCGTTCAACGCGTCTTTATTCTCATTTCGCTGGATCGCTGTATGTAATATATTTAGGCATATTAAAAGGCTGGCCCGCGAATATTTTGGGAAAGCAAAGTTCATCAAAGTTTTCTATTAAATGCCAAGCAACTGGTTTATCGGTCCTGTCCCGGTGCTATTACCTCTATTGTTGTTCCTATTTTATTTTTGGACATTAGAAGCACTTCTTTTCCTTCGTCGTCCTCACTGCCATGCTCTATTAAAGCTTCCTCTTCGGGCCTGGCTTCCAGAGAGTTTGGCTCTTCAGCTTTATTTTCGACAATAAACTCAACTTTTCTGTGAATTGTTTTTTATACCTCTTTAAATACAATTCATTTATTTGGAACCGCCTGCGGTGCCATTAGTAGTTAAAGCGGGCGTTAAACACTACCAAAAAAAAATCTATTTGGATACCATTATTCTCGTATAATGGAGTTTCTTGCAGGTATTTTAAGGCATCACTGGCGACTGCTGGTCTAATTGCCTCACACATGTAGTACGATTTGTGCAGAATATGTCATTTCAGTTGCAGCTGCATCGTTACCCTATCATCAGAAGTTCGTGATGGAACATGTAGACACTCCTTGATATCAATTGGTATATATACAACGGAACCCTTTACTCCTGTATGTGGGTTTAGCGCAAAAGCTTTTAACGGTCCAATTTGTATAAAGGGTATGTAAGGACTACATGTCGTTCCTCCAACGGATATAATTTCTTAATACATTCTGGTTAATTCGCAAATTTTATTCCACAACTTATCGCCATTTTTGGAACCTTCAGTTTCATAATTTAACTCTTGCAAATATTACACACGTGTAAAGAAGGGTAATTACATATCCTTTCACAAAACTCTTAAAAAATGTCATTATCTTGTTTTCTGTTGATCAGATTCGTGTTCAGTTTACTAACAGAGTGCTCAAAAAACAGACGTTCAAAACGACAGCACACGTATGCAGGTATATTCTTTCTGCAACGAATAAAATTCAACTTTAATCTTGATGAATTGCTATCTGTCTGCATTAATTTTTTATGGATGTAGTATCTTGAACGGAGTATATAATTATTTCTTTGCACTCGTTTTAATGCCTTATTATTAATTTTTTCTGTTGCTGTATAGTATTCATACTTTCTGATTTCCTTCACATACTCCTTGTTTTTCCTTCTTTCTGTCCCTTTGTAATTTTTGCCCTTTCCGATTTTCTCCATATACTCTTTGTTCCTCTTCCTTTCTATTCCTTTGTATATTTCATCTTTTCTGGTTTGTTTCATAAACTCTCTTTTTCTTATTCTTTCTAACTCTTTGCATTCTACATCTTCCCTGGTTAACTGCATACGCTTCCTTTTTCTCTCCTTTCCTGAGTTTTCATATTCTTCATATACCCTGGCTTGCTGCACATACTTCCTGTTTCTCTCATTTTCTGATGTTTTCACCTTCCCTAGCTGGCTGTTTATGTTCTCTATCTCTCTCGAGTTCTAAACCTATTTAATGTTCGTCTTTCCTAACCAGATGACTATGTTCATTATTTATCGCTCTTTATAGTTCCTGGTAATTTTCATCCATCCTAGCTTCTTGTTTATGCTCCTTATTTCTCACTCTTTCTAGTTCCTGATAACTGTCATCTAACCTAGCTTGTTGCATATGTTCCTTATTTTTCACTCTTTCTAGTTCCTGGCAATTTTCATCCAACCTAGCTCCTTGTTTATGTTCCTTATTTCTCACTTTCTCTAGTTCCTAGTAATTTTCATCCAACCTAGCTTGTTGCATATGTTCCTTATCCTCACTCTTTCTAGTTTCTAACAATTTTCATCCAACCTAGCTTGTTGCATATGTTCCTTATTTCTCACTCTTTCTAATTCTTGGTAATTTTCTTCCATCCTAGCTTGTTGCATATGTTATTTATTTCCCTCTGTATCTAATTCTTGATAACTTATATTTTTCCTGGCCTTTAGCATATCTCCTTTATTTCTCTTATTTTCTAATTGTTTATAATGCTCATTTTCCCTAGCTTATATCTTAACCCTTTTATTTATTTCTCATTTCAACTCGTTATATTCTTTATCTTTACGAAATGTTTTCCTACCAAATTTGTCCCTTTTGGTGCGCAGTGAATATGAATGATGCAACTTTCTATTATTACTATTGTATTCTATTATTACTACAGAACATTCTTGTTCTGAGGTCATAACGATCATCAGCCTCATAAGCATTATACCCAAAACGAACTAACGTGAATGCGTCATTAGCATAATTAACTTCTGGAAATTTGTTTTCCATTAAACCCAATAATTCATTTAAATCCTCGAAAGCTTAATTCCTCGTTAGTGGTGGTCGTAGTGGCAATTGTAGTGGTGGTAGTGGTAGTGTTAGTAATGGTACAGGCAATAGTGATGTTGGAGGTAGTAGTGGTAGTCGCGGTAGTGGTGGTAGTGGTGGTGGTAAAAGTGGTGGTGATAGTGGTAGCAGTGGTCAGAGTAGTAGTAGTAATAGTAGCAGTAGTAGTAGTAGTAGTAGTAGTAGTAGTAGTAGTAGTAGTAGTAGTTGTAGTAGTAGTAGTAGTAATGGTAGTAGCAGTAGTAGCAGCATCAGCAGTAGTAGTAGCAGTGGCAGCTGCAGCAGTAGCAGTAGCAGTAGCAGCAGCAGATGCAGCAGTAGCGAAAACCATTAGCAGTAGTAAAAAAATAGCAGTAGAAGAAGTAGAACTTATAGTAAGAAAAGTGGTAGAAGTAGTATTAGAAGTAGAAGTAGTAATAGTAGTAGTAGTAGTAGTAGTAGTAGTAGTAGTAGTAGGGATAATAGTAGTTGTAGTCTAAGGAGTAGGAGAAGTAGTAGTAGTAGGAGTAGTAGTAGTAGGAGTAGAAGGAGTAGTAATAGAAGAAATAGTAGGAGTAGTAGGGGTATTAGTCGGAGAAGTAGAAGAAAATAGTAGTAAGAGTAGTAGTATAAATAGTAGGAGTAGTAGAAGGAGCACTACTAAGGGTAGTAGCAGTAATAAGAATCAGTAGTAGTAGCAGTAGTAGCAGAAGCAGCAGAAGTAGTAGCAAAAACAGTTGAAGGGGCAGTAGTAACAGTAGTAATAGTAGCAGTAGGAGTAGTAATAATAGTAGGATTATTAGTAATACTAGCAGGAGTGGAAGTAGAAGAAATAATAGTCGACATGTTAGGAGTAGTAGTAGTAGTAGTGGTGGTAGCAGTAGTAGTAGAAATAGCAGGAGAAGTAGTAGGGCTAGGAGTAGTAGTGTTAGGAGTAGTAGTAGCGGTAGTTGTAATAGTAGTAGTAGTAGTAGTAGCAGCTGCTGCAGTAGCATCAGCAGTAGCAGAAGTTGGAGAAGCAGCAGAAGCAGTAGAAATATTAGTAGCAGTAGGAGTAGCAGTAGCAGTTGCAGTAAGAGCAGTAGTAGGAGTAGTAGTAGGAGTAGTAATAGTAGTGGTAGGATTAATGTGAATAGAAGTAGTTAAGAGCAGTGGTAGTAGCAAGAGTAGTAGTTGGAGTAGATGTAGGACTAGTATTAGGAGCATTCGTAGTAGGTGCAGTAGTAGTAGCAGCAGTAGGAGTAGTAGTAGCAGTAGTATTAGTAGCAGTAGAAGTAGTAGTAATAGAAGTAGAAGGAATTGTATTAGAAAGGCAGTAGTAGTGGTGATTGTAGAAGTAGTAGTAGAAGTAGTAATAGTAGTAGTAGTAGAAGTAGTAGTAGTAGTAGTAGTAGTAGTAGTAGTAGTAGTAGTAATAGTTTTTGTAGTTGAAGTATTTGGATTAATAGTAGGAGAAGTAGTGGTGGAAGTATTAGTAAGAGTAGTAGTAGAAGCTGTAGTAGTAGTAGTAACACTAGTAGCAATAGTACTGGCATTAGTAGTAATGGTAGCAATAAAAGTAGCGGTAGAAGCAGCATCAGTAGCATCAGTAGCAGCAGCAGCAGTAGCAGAAGCAGTAGCACTAGCCAAAGCAGTAGCAAAAGCAATAGCACTAGTAGTAGTAGTATAGTAGCAGTAGGATTAGCAGTAATAACAGCAGCAGTAATAGCATAAGGAGTTGCAGCATTAGGCATTAGCAGCAGCAGCAGTAACAGTAGTAAGAGTAGTAGTAGTAGTAGTAGTAGTAGTAGTAGTAGTAGTAGTAGTAGTAGAACTACTAGAAGAAGTAGTAGTAATAGTAGTAGTGGTAATACTAGTATAAGTAGGAGTAGGAATAGGAGTAGTACTAGGAGTAGTATAAGTAGTACTAGTAGTAGGAGTAATAGTAGTAATATTAAGAGTAGAAGAGGTACTAGTAGATGGAGCATGAGTAGTAGTATTTGTACTAGTAGTACTATTAGTAGTAGTAATAATAAGAGTATTGGCAGTAGTACTAGGATTAGCAGTAGTAGCTGTAGTGGCAGTAGTAACAGTAGTAGTATTAGCAATAGTAGCAGTAAAAGTAGTAGAAGCATCAGTAGCAGGTCCAGTAATAGCGGTAGCAGCAGCACTAGCAGTAGTTTTAGTAGTAGTAATAGTAGTAGAAGTAGTAATAGTAGGTATAGTAGTAATAGGAGTAGAAGTAGTAAGAGTGGCAGAAGTTGTAGTAGGACGAGTAATAGTTGAAGTACTAGTAGGGATTGAAGGAGTAGAAGTAGTAACAGTAGTAGTAGTAGTAGTAGTAGTAGTAGTAGTAGTAGAAGTAGTAGTAGTAATAGTATCAGTAGTATTTGCAATAGTACTAGGAGCAATATTTACAGTAGTAGAATGAGCAGTAGCACTATTACAAGTAGGACTAGTCTTAGGAGGTGTACTAAGAGTAATATTAGGATTATCAATATCAGTAGCTGTAATTGTAGCACTATTAGGAGCATTAGTAGTATCTGTATCAGTTGTAGCAGCAGCAGTAGTAGTAGTAGTAGTAGTAGTAGTAGTAGTAGTAGTAGTGGTAGTAGTAGCGGTGGTGGTAGAAGTAGTAGTAAGAGTAGCAGTAGTAGGAGCAGTACCAAAAGTAATACTAAGAGAAGTAGTAGAAGTAGTAATATGAGCAGAAGTACAAGGAGTATTTTCAGTAGTATTAACATTAGTAGTAGTAGGAGTACAAGTAGTAGAAGGTGTAATAGTAGTCGCAGTACTTTTCGCAGTAATAGTAGGACTAGCAGTAATAGTAGTAGTGGTAGCAGTAGTAGTAGTAGTAGATGTAGTAGTAGAAGTAGTAGTACTAGCAGTTATAGTAGCAGTAGTAGTAGCATCAGAGAAAGTAACAGTAGTAGCAGTAGAAGAAGCTGTAGCGGAAGCACTAGAGGTAGCAGTAGCACTAGTAGTAGCAGTAGTACTAGGAGTGGTAGTAACTGAAGTACCAGCAGAAGGGATGCAGTAGAAGTTGCAGTAACAGTAGTAGTAGTAATAGTATTTGTAGGAGTAGCAGTAGTGGAAGCAATAGGAGTAATTGTAGAAGAAGTAGTAAAAGTAACAGTAGTAATAGTAGTGGTAGGAGTAATAGAAGTAGGAGTATCGTTAGTAGTAGTGGAAGAATTAGATATAGCAGTAGGAGTAGTTGTAGTAGCACGTGGTAGTTGATGGAGAAATAGTAGTTATTTTAGGAAAAGTAGCAGCAGTAGTAGTGACAGTAGTAGGAGTAGTAGAATTAGAACTAGTAGCGGTAGTAGCAGTAGGTAATGAAACCGTATTTGCAGCAGTACTAGCAGATGTACCAGCACCAGAAGTAGCAGTAGTAGTAGTAGTAGTAATAGTAGCAGTAGTAGTTCTTTTTTTCTTTTTTTTAAGGAGGGGAAAATCCTCATGGACGCCAGGGAAGGTGGCCCTGATGTGTCGGACTCTTACCGACTAAAAACTACCTCCGTCTCCTGCAGCGCTGCGGAACCGCCTCTCAGCATTTCTTCACAGTGCAGCATTCAAGTTTATCTTTCATCTTTTTCCTTAGCTTGTAGGATATTGTTAATCATTCCTGTAATGAGGCGCCATATTTCTTTCTTGTGTACCATATTTTGTATTATATTGTCTGGTGATAATTCCATTTCAGTAACGTTTAAGGTTTTTGTTCTTATGGCGTACCATCTTTTACATAATAAAATAGTGTGTTCTGGTGTGTCTACTTCTTTACAATTACTGCATTGTTCAGTCTCAATTATCTTCATTTTGTATAAGTAGATCTCAAATCGGCCATGTCCTGTTAAGAATTGCGTAAAAAAGTAGTCAAATTCTCCGTGTTGTCAGTTTAGCCATGGTTCACTTTTTGGAATAAGACGTTTAGTCCATTGGGCCGTTTCAAGCTCGTCATCCCATTCCTCCTTCCACTTTTTCATTGTGATTTTCCTTTTCTCTTCTTTTTGTGCTCTATTATATTCTTCTTTTTTAAACGTGTGCTCGGTTGCTAATAAATGGAGCGGTATTTAGCAGTAGCAGTAGCAGTAGAGGTAGTAATAATATATTTAGTAGTATGAGTAGCAGTAGGAGTATGAGGAGTATTAGCAGTAGAAGCAGTATAAGTAATAGCAGAAATAGTAGCAGTAAGAGGAGCAGTAGTAGCAGTAGGAATAAAAGTAGGAATGTTAGTATTAGTAAGAGGAGTGGTAGTAGAAGTAGTACTAGTAGCAGTAGTAGTAAGTGTAGCGCTAGCAGTAGCAGTAGCAGCATCATCAGTAGTAGTAGAAGTATTAGAAGTGAAGGTGGTAGTAGTAGAAGTAGTAGGAATATAAGGTGTTGTATTAGCAGTAGGAGTAGTAATAGGAGTAGTAGTAGTAGTAGTAGTAGCAAAAAGGGTAGGTGTAGCATTGGTAAGAGCACTAGTAATAGTTGTAGTAGTAGCAGTTGTAGTAGTAGTAATAATAGTAGCAGTAGCAGCAGGAGCACCAGTAGTAGTAGGAGTATCAGTAGTAGTAGTGGTAGTAGTAGTAGTTGTAGCAGTAGTAGTAGTAATAATAGTAGTAATAGGAATAGCAATGGTAGGAATAGGATTATTAGGAGAAATAGATAGTAGTAGTAGTTGTAGTAGTAATAGTAGCAGTAGTTGTAGTAGTAGTAGCAGTAGTAGTACTAGTAGTAGTAGTAGTAGTAGTAGTAGTAGTAGTAGTAGTAGTAGTAGTAGAAGCAATAGTAGGAGTAGCAATAATAGAAGCTGAAGTTGCAGTAGCATCACCAAAAGCAGCAGTAGAAGCAACAGTAGGAGTAGTTGTAGTGGTAGTAGGAGGAGGAGGAGTTGTAGTAGAAGCAGTACTAGTAGTTGTTGGAGTAGGTGTAGTAGTAGGAGTATAATAAGCAGCAGAAATGGTAGCAGTCGTAGTATCAGTAACAGTAGTAGTAGTAGAAGCAGCAATAGAAGCACCAGATGCAAATGTAGCAGCAGTAGTAGCAGTAGAAGCATTAGTAACAGTAGAAGCAATAGTACTTAGCAGTAGTGGCAGTTCAGCAGAAGTTTCAGTAATATTAGCAGTAGTTTAAGCAGTACTCTGAGTTGTAGAACATTAGTAGCAGCAGTAAAGCAGTAGTAGTAAGAGTAGTAGTAGCAGCAGTAGTAGTAATAGTAGTAGTAGTAGTAGTTGTTGTAGTAGTCGGAGTAGTATTAGTATTAGTAGTAGTAGTAGTAGTAGTAGTAGTTCTAGCAATAGTATCAGTGCAAGAAGCAGTAGCAGTAGTAGTAGTAGTAGTAGTATTAGTAGTGGTAGTAGTAGTAGTAGTAGTAGTACTAGTAGTAGTAGTAGTAGTACTAGCAGTAGTAGTAGTAATAGTAGTAGTAGTGGTAGTAGTAATAGTAGTAGTAAAAGCATTAAAAACAGTAGTAGCAGATGTAAAAGCAGTAGTAGCAGTGGTAGAAGCAGGTGCAGTGGTGGAAGTAGTAAGAGCGGTAGTGGTTGTAGGTATGGTAGTAAATGGAGTAGAAGTATTAGGAGTAGTAGCAATAATAACAGTAGTTGCAGTAGCTGCGGCAGTAGCAGTAGCAGAGGCAGTAGTAGTAGGAGGAATAGCAATAGGAGTAGTAGTAGTAGTGGTGGTGGTAAGAGTAGTTGTAGTAGGAGTAGGAGAATTAGAATTCGTAGCAGAAGTAGGATTAGTAATGGTAGTAGAAGTAGCAGTATCAGTATTATATATACCAGTAGGAGCAGTAACACAATTAACAAGAGTAGTAGGAGTAATAGTAGGCGGAGTTGTAGAATAAGAAGTAGTAGGCAGCAGTAGTAGTAACAGTAATAATAGATGAAGTACGAGCAGTAGGGAAGGAGTAGAAGTAGTAGTTGTAATAGTAGTAGTATTAGTAGTAGTAGTAGTAGTAGTAGTAGTAGTAGTAGTAGTAGTAGTAGTAGTAGTAGGAGCAGTAGTAGTAAGAGTAGTAGTAGTAATAGTAATAGTAGTAGTAGTAAAGCAGTAGTAGAGGTAGTAGTACTAGCAGTAGTAGAAGTAGTAGTATTAGTAGTAGTAGGAGTAGTAGTAGGGGTAGTATTAATATTTGGAGAGAAGGATAGATATATAAAGAAGAAAATAAAGAAATAATGTTTGAAAAGATACAGCAGGAATTTGGAAGTACAGAATATAAAAATCAATCAGTTCAATTAGATCAAATATTAGAAAGAGCATGTAATTATGCGTTAAAAAGAAAAGTATATGGTTTCCGTAAACATAAACCGGCATATTGGTGGAATGAAACAATTGCCCAATTAAGGAAGCAGTCCACTGCAGCACGCCGAAAAGTTACAAGGATAAACCAAAGAAGCAACATCGCAGAATGTGAAAAGTTGGAGATACAAAATCAATATCGAGAAAGCCGAAATGCTCTTATAAGACCTATAAAAACAGCAAAAAAAAAAAAGGTTAATGGGACAAGCTATGCAATTAGTTGGATACTGATCAATGGGGTAAAGGATACAAAATAGTAACGGGTAAGATAGGGTCTAATACATCAATAAAACTTACAGATGAACAGCAATTAAATATTGCTAAAACACTTTTCCCGGCACATAAAACAAATATATGGCCAGAGATTAGCATTAATAAAGAAGAAATACCTTTATGTCAACAAGATGAAATAAAAGAATGGGGTAAAGGAATTAAATCAGGAAACCTAAGGGACCCGATGGTATCCCTCCAGAAGCTATAAAGGTTATCGCATCGCAAAACCCGGAAGTTCTTGAAAGAACCGAAGGAAAAAGAGGACTTGCACAAATGCAATTCGGTTTTAGAAAAGACAAATCAACCCTGGATGCAATAGTGACAGTTAAACAAATTGTACCGAAGGACGCAAAGGAAAAAACATATGTATGCAGTTACGGTTACTCTGGACGTCAAAAATGCCTTTAATTCAACACCTTGGAGAGGTATAATAAATGAACTTGTAAGAAGAGAAGTAGCCCCATACTTAATTAAGATTATTTGTAGTTACTTAGAAGATAGATATACACTGATTGGTGATAACATAAAAATGAGTATGAGTTGCGGTGTTCCGCAAGGCTCCGTCTTAGGTCCCACCCTATGGAACATATACTATGGTCCAGTTTTAAAGGAGGAATTACCAACTGGAGTAAAAACCATTGGATATGCTGATGATCTAGCGTTAATGGTATGTGGCAAAACAAAAGATGAAGTAGAAGAAAAAGCCCATGAATAAAATAGAAACATGGATGATCAAAAAAGGATTATGTCTGGCACCAGAAAAAAACGGAAATGATAATACCAGAAGGACGAAAATCTCTAAAGGAAATAACGGTTAGTTTCGGTAAAAAAGAAATAAAAACCAGTAAGAACATAAAATATTTGGGTGTTCAGATGGGACACAATTTGAGTACGTGGCCACACATTAAGTATGTAGCTGCTAAAGCAGAAAGAAGTATTGCTGTTCTAGGAAGATTAATGCCAAATATGAGAGAACCCAAACCAGAAAAAAGGAGAGTACTGAGTAGTGTAATAAACTCTATAATGCTGTACCGTTTACCTGCCTGGAAAACATCGGTGGAAATAGAGACCTTCCGGAGAATTATGGAAAGTGTGCAGCGCAAGATAGCGATTAGAATTGCTAGTGAGTATAGGACTGTATCCACGCGGGTAATTCAAGTAATAGCCAGCACTATACCCATACATCTAGAGGCTCGGGAGCGTGCACACGCAACTTAGAAACATGGAAATGCACAAAAGTGTAAGACAACAGAAAAAATTATACAGTCATGTCAAGAAGAATGGGAACAGGAAACCAAGATGGCACAATGGACCAAGAAACTCATACCAGATATACAGCCCTGGATAAACCGGATACATGGACAAATGGAATATTATTTAACGCAATATTTATCGGGGCACGGACGCTTCAAAACCTATTTGTTTAAAATGGCTATCACTAATAATGAAAACTGTCTGTATTGTCAGGAAAAGGATACTTCTGAACATACTGTATTAAAATGTAAAAATGGAATAGTATAAGACAAGCAATGATAAAATAAATTGCGCAAGAAATACCTGCTAAAAATATTATAACATTAATGTTGGAAACTGAAAATAAATGGAAAATTATCCAAGACATGGTAATCAAAATTATAAAAGCTAAAGCACTGGATGAAAAGGAGAGATAACCTTGACTGCTTCATTGTAAAGTAATGCTGTGAAGCAGTTTCATCAATGTGAGCAAGTGAATAAAAGAGGGTTTTCTTTTAGTCGGAATGAGTCCGGCACATCAGGGTTATTTCCCCTGATGCCCATGAGGGTTTTCCCCCCCTTCACAAAAAAAGTATATATAATAGGAGAAGTATTAGAAGTAGCAGTAGGGGTAGTAGTAGAAGGAGTAATAGTAGTTATATAAGGAGTAATAGTGGCAGTAGTATTAGCAGTAGTAGCAGTAATAGCAGTAGAAGTTGCAGCAGTAGAAGCAGCTTTTTTTCTCGTTTTTTTAAGGAGGGGGAAATACTCATGGACGCCAGGGAAGGTGGCCCTGGTGTGTCGGACTCTTACCGGCTAAAAACCACCTCCGTCTCCAGTAGTGCTGCGGAACTGCCTCTCAACATTTCTTCACAGTGCAGTATTCAAGTTTATCCTTCATCTTTTCCCTTATCCTGTAGGATGTTCTTAATGATTCCTGTAATAAAGTACCATTTTCTTTCTTCCGTATCATATTTTGTATTCTCTTGTCTTGTGATAATTCCATTTCAATAACGTTTAAGGTTTTTATTCTTAAGGCGTTCCATCTTTTACATAATAAAATATTGTGTTCTGGTGCGTCTATTTCTTTACAATATCTGCATTGTTCAGTCTCAATTATCTTCATTTTGTATAAGTAGGTCCCAAATCGGCCATTTCCTGTTAAGAATTGCTTAAAAAAGTAGTCAACTTCTCCGTGTTGTCTGTTTAGCCACGGTTCAATTTTTGGAATAAGGCGTTTAGTCCAGTGGGCCGTTTCAAGCACGTCATCCCATTCCTCCTTCCATTTTTTCATTGTAATTTTCCTTTTCTCTGCTTTTTGTGCTCTATTATATTCTTCTTTATTAAATGGGTGCTCGGTTGCTAATAAATGGAGCGGTATTGTTCCTGCAATCACTTGTGTTGCCTTGGTGGATGTTGTGCGATATGCACTTGCTATACTTAAGCGATCTTTCTTTGGACGCGTTCTATAAGTTTCCTATGTGTTATTTTCCTCATACATTGCTTCCAAGCCGCAGCACAATAAAGTATAATGGAGTTAATAGCACTTCCTAGTAATTTCCTCTTTTGTTGGTTAGGACCTCCTACGTTTGGCATCGCTCTGGCCAAAGCTGCGACCACCTTATCCGCCTTTGCAGACACATACTTCAGATGTTCGACCATACTCATATTATATCCCATTGAGATACCTAAATATTTTAGGCATTTTTGCGGTTTAAGTTCTAAGTCTCCATCCTGTATAGTCACCTCTTTGAGAGTAGTAGCAGTAGTAGCAGTTGTAGTTTAAGTAGCAGCTGTAGTAGCTTAGTAGCAGCAGTAGTAACTATGGTAGCAGCAATAGTAGCAGTAGCAGCAGCAGTAGTAATAGTAGTAGTAGTAGATGTAGTAGTAGTAGTAGTAGTAGTAGTAGTAGTAGTAGTAGTAGTGGCAATATTAGTAATAGTAGTTGTAGTAGTAGGGTAAGCCGTTAGAATAGAAGTAGTAGTGGCAGTCGTAGCAGTATTAGCTGTAGGAATAAAATTGGAAGTAATAGTAATAATAGGAGTAGTAGCTTTAGGAGTAGTAGTAGTAGTAATAGGAGTAGTAGTAGGAATGGTAGTATTAGTAGTAGTAAAAGCATTAGCAGTAGCAACAGCAGGATCATAAGAAGTTGGCGTATTAGTAGTAGAAATAGGAGTAGCAGAAGGAGTAGTCGTAGTAGCAGTAGCAGAAGTGACAAAAGCATGGGTAGAAGTAGGAGTATTAATAGTAGAAGTAGAAGTAGTAGTAGTAGTAGTAGTAGTAGTAGTAGTAGTAGTAGTAGTAGTAGTAGTAGTAGTAGCAGAAAATGAAGTATAAGGTGTTGCAGTATCAGTAGTAGTAAAGTGAGCAGTAGTAGTAGGAGACTAAGCAGTAGGATCAGTATCAATAGTAGTAGTAGTAGTAGTAGTAGTAGTAGTAGTAGTAGTAGTAGTAGTAATAGTTGAAATTGGAGTAGTAGTAGTAGTAGTAGTAGTAGTAGTAGTAGTAGTAGCAGAATCAGTAGTAATAGGAGTAACAATAGTAGAACTAGTAGTTGGAGTACTAGTAAGAGGAGTAGTTGGAGAAGGAGTATCGAGTGTATTATTAGTAGCAGTAGCAGCAGCTCCATTAGTAATAGTAGGTATAATAGTAGTAGAAGTAGGAGGAGTAGTTGGAGTAGTATGAGCAGGATTAGTAAATGTATTAGTAGTAGCAATAGTAGTAGTAGTAGTAGTAGTAGTAGTAGTAGTAGTAGTAGTAGTAGTAGTAGTAGTAGTAGTAGTAGTAGCAGTTGAAGTAGAACTGGTAGTAGTTGTATTTGTAGTAATAGTCGTGGTAAGAGAAGCAGTAATAACAATAGTAGAAGTGGGAGTAATAGTAGGTGTAATAGGAGTTGTAATAGCAGCAGTAGCAGTAAGCATATTAGTAGGAGAAGTAGTAATAGTAGTAATAGTAGTAGGTGTAGTAGTGGTGGTAGGAGTAGTTGTAAATGGAGTTGTCGTAGCAGGAGTGGTATTATGGGTATTTTGTAGGAGCACTAGTATTAGTAGGAGTTGTACTAGGTATTGTAGCAAGAGAAGTGCTAGTAATTACCGTTGTAGCAGTAGTTATATGTGTAGTAGTAGTTCTAGGAGTAGGAGTAGCAGCAAAAGTAGTAATAGGTGCAGTAGCAGTAGTAGTAATATCAGAAATAGTAGAAGAAGTTGTAATAGTTGGAAGAGTAGTGGTTGTAGTTGTAGTAGAAGCAGTAGTAGGAGTAGTAGAAGGAGGAATTGTAGTAGTAAAATCAGTAGTAAGAGTAGTAGTATTGCGTTTAGGTGTAGTAGTATTAGTAGTAGTAGTAGTAGTAGGAGTTGTGGTAGTAGAAACTGTAGTAGGAATAGTATTAGTACAGGTATTTGTAGAAGTAGTAGTAATTGTAGTAGTAGTAGTAGTTGAAGTAGTAGTATTAGTAGTAGTAGCAGCAGTAGAAGAAGTTTTGTTAATATTAGTATTAGCGGTAGTAGCAGTTGTAGAAGTAATATTAGTATTAGTAATAGTAGTAGTAGTAGTAGTAGTAGTAGTAGTAGTAGTAGTAGTAGTAGTAGTAGTAGTAGTAGTAGTAGTAGTATTAGTAGTAGTAGTAGTAGTAGTAGTATTAGCGGCAGCAGCTGTACCAGTGGCAGTAACAGAAGCAGGAGAAGTAGTGGGACCATTAGTAACATAGGTTGCAGTATTAGCAGCAGTAGTAGCGGCAGTTATTCAGTGGCAGAAGCAGTACTAGTAGTACTGGTAGTAATAGTAGTAGTGGTAGTAGTAGCAGCAGTAGAAGAAGTTTTGTTAATATCAGTATTAGCGGTAGTAGCAGTTGTAGAAGTAATATTAGTATTAGTATTAGTAATAGTAGTAGTAGTAGTAGTAGTAGTATTAGTAGTAGTAGTAGTAGTAGTAGTAGTAGTAGTAGTAGTAGTAGTAGTAGTAGTTTTAGGAAATGAAGAAATAGTTATAGTAGTTGCAGCAGTAGCAGCAGTAGTGGCAGTAGTAGCAATAGCAGCAGCCACAGTAGCAGTTGCAGTAGAGCTAGCAGTAGCAGCAGTAACTGTATTAGTATTACTAATAGGAGTAGTAGTAGGTGTAGTAGTATTAGAAGGATTGGGTGTAGTTGAGGGAATATTAGTAGGAGTAGAAGCAGTAGTAGTAATAGTAGTAGTAGCATTATTATTCGTTTTAGCAGTAGTAACAACAATAGTAGAAGTAGTACCAATGGTAGCAGCAATGGTAGCAAGAGTAGTAGTAGCAGAAGCATAAGCAGCAGCACCAGTAGTAGTAGGATTGGCTGTTGAAGTATTTGTAGTACTAGTAATAAGTGTAGTTTTTTTATATTCGATAGGGAAAATTTTGAAAATCATATCACTCTTTGTGACCAGTTGGGTTTGACCAACTATAAACCCCTATCTTTTCTACACACATTACGAAATGCGCATTTCAGCATTACATCGTATATGTGGCATTAGTATTTGACCCCTTGTGTCACACTTTTCTTTATCTTTGAAAAAGTTTGTTATCATTTCCACAATCATGTGCCATTTTTAATCTTTTTCTAGCATTTCTCTCATAATAGTCCTCGTAATGAGATTTTGTCCAGGTTGTTGACCATATTTTTGTTTGTGCTGGCTGCAGTATTTGCATATTAGAATCATGTGTTCTGGTGTATCCTTTTTTCCACAATGCACTCAATCTTCGCTGTCTATTTAGTTCATTTTGAACAAGTATGTTCTAAATCTTCCATGTCCTGTCAAAAATTGTGTAAGATAATATCCAACTTGACCATGGGTCCACTTCAGCCAAGGTTCAATATCCAGTATCAATAGTTTAGTCCATTTTGCAGTCTCGGTTTCCAGAATGCATTCATTTTGCTACATCCGTATCGTGTATTCCCTTATGTTAACATCTTGCATGTTTTCTGTTTTTCTTTTATGCTTACATAATCTCTCCGGTGCTAGTAAGTGTATAGGTATTGTTCTAGCTATTACCTGTATTGTAATGGTTGATACAGTTCTATAGGCGCTAGCGATACGCATTGCAACCTTCCTTTGAACCCTCTCCATAACTCTCCGAAACGTCTCTTTTGTAATCCAGGTGAAGGAGACCGACGCACAATAGAGCATAATTGAGTTTACCACATTACTAAGTAATCTTCTTTTCAATGGGTTTGGTCCTCTTAGGTTTGGCATTATTCAGCTTATAGCGGCTATGCTTTTTTCTGCCTTGCTGGCTACAAATTTAATATGTAGCTACATGTTAAGTTTTGTCCTAGTTAGATACCTAGATATTTTATTTGTATACTGGACTTTATTTCTAGGTTACCAAATGTAACCGTTATTTCCCTTAAAGTTCTTTTACCTTCCAGTATAACCATTTCTGTTTTCACTGGTGCCAATAATAAACCCCATTCTATGATGCAGATTTAAATTTTGTTCAAGGACGATTCCATATTTTCTTTACTTCCACCTCTGTTCTGCCACATACTATTAGTGCTAAGTCATCAGCGTATTCTATAGCTTTAGTTCCAATTGGGAGTTCTTCTTTTAGCACAGAGTCATAATATATGCTTCAAAGCGTAGGGCCTAGCAGCGATCCTTGTGGAACTCCACATCTCATTACCAATTTTGTGTTTTTAGCTTTCAGTATTCGTCTATTTTCTAGATAGCTGCAAACTATTTGATGGGTTCACATCTTTTCTTTCGAGTTCATTCACTATACCTCTCCAGGGCGTTGAATTAAAAGCACTTTTTACATCAAATGCATTAATAACTGCAAATTCGTAGGTGTTGTAGTAGTAGTAGTAGTGGGAGTATCACTAATGGTAATAATAAGAGTTGTAATAGTAGAAGTAGTAGTAGTATTAGTAGCAGTAGTAGCAGTAATAGTAGTAGTAGGAGTTGTAGTAGAAGTAGTAGTAATAATAGTAGTAGGGGTAATAGTAAGAGTAGTAGTAGTTAGCAGGAGCAGTAGTAGGAGTGGTAGTTATAGTAGTAGGAGCAGCCACAGCAGCAGCAGTAGCAGTAGCAGTATCAGTAGCAGTAGATGTATGGGTTGGTGGTAGTAGGAGTAGCAAGAGTAGCAGCAGTTGTTGGAATAGTAGTAGGAATGGTAGTGTTAGGAGTAGTAGTAGTAGGAGTAGCGGTAGTACCAGGACTAGGAATAGCAGTAGTAGCGGAAGTAGTAGCAGTAAGAGTACTAGTATTAGTAGCAATATTAATAGTAGCAGTATTATAAGAATTAACAGCAGTAGCAATTGAAGCCGTAGTAGCAGTAGTAGTAGTAAAAGTACTAGCAGAAGTAGCAGCAGTGGTGGCAGTAGTAACAGCAGCAACGATGGAAGCAGCTGCAGTAGAAGTAGTAGTAGTAGTAGTAGTAGTAGTAGTAGTAGTAGTAGTAGTAGTAGTAGTAGTAGTAGTAGTAGTAGTAGTAGTAGTAGTAGTAGTACTAGTAATAGTAGTAGTTGCAGTAGAAGCAGTAGTAAAAGAAATAGCAGCAGTAGTAGCAGTAGAAGTAGCAGTAAGTGTAGGAGTAGTAGTAGGAGTAGCAGTAGGAGCAGTGGTATGAGAAGTAGTACGAGCAGTGGTAGTAGGAGTTGTTGTGGTAGGAGTAGGAGGCAAAACATAACAGTAATAGTAGAAGTAGAAGAAGTAATAGTAGTAGTAGCAGTAGTACAACCAGTAGTAGTAGTAGCGGTAGGAATAGAAGTAAGAGTAGTAGGAGTTGTAGTAGTAGGACTAGGGTTAATAGTAGTAATACTAGCAGTAATAGTAGGAGTGGTAGCATGATCAGTAGTACTACTAATTATAGGTAGTAGTAGTAGTAGTA
>CM060900.1:292979735-293002235 GCA_030762935.1 Hymenopus coronatus
GTCTTAATGTGATCTCCAAACCGATTGTTTGCATCGATCATTACTCCTAAGTATCTGATGGCGTTTTTTTTTTTTTTGTTTTTTTTTTTGAGTTATCTGGGCATCCCTCAATATAAAATAGATATTCTTGCGCTTTCTAGAGCCTTTCAGAAAAACTGCTTCAGCTTTCGGTGCTGCCAACGCCAACTGGTTGTACACCATCCATCGCTCAATACGTTGTAAAGATTCATTAGCCTTATAGGTCAGCTCTTCATCATCATCAGCACTAAGAAAATGGCAAGATCGTCTGCGAAAGCGATTTGGAATGCACCATTCGGTATTTTCAAACGCAGAACTCCATTATAAAAACATTCCATAATGTTGGCCCAAGTATGGAACCCCAATCGTAATTGGCATATACTCGTTATCCATCCTGATGTTCCTACCTTGAATGTAGGAAATGAACACATTGATTATATATGGCGAGATGTTTCTTTGCCGCAAAGAATCCAGTATGATATCCCACATCATAGGAGTATTAAGCGCATTTTGGACATCTAACGTGATCAATGCAACCCACTTCCCGCTAGATTCAGCGTTCATTTGAAGCACAGCAGCGATAGCTTGTAAAGTGAATTTGCCTGGCTGAAATGCATACTGCGCATCGGAAAATCCTCCATTCCCCATGAGTTTCCTGTCCAATCGCAGCTTTATGAGTCCTTCGTACAGCTTACTAAGCGTAGTCAAGGGGCACAATGGCCGATAGGCGGACGGCTCTAATGGCGATTTGCCACCTTTCAAAAGGAAATCCACTTTGAAGTTTTCCATATAGCTGGGAACTCCTGCTTCATTAACCAGTCATTAAATATGCCTAAGATCAAAGCTGGTGCAATTGAAACAGCAGTTTGCACCACCGCCGGGTTGAGGCCATCAATACCGGGAGCCTTACCCTTCTTCATACGATTGGTCACCTCATGTATATCCGCAACAGTGAAGAGCTCTACATCAGATGTTGGAGATTTCACTCGCAAAGCATCATCCCTAAGGGGAAATGACAGCCCGGTTGCTTCCTTTTTTCTGGTAGTACTCAAGTCTATAGGTGAGCGATTTGTCAATCGGCCAGCAACTGTTTTATACCCGGCACCCCACATGTCATTCTCCAACTTATCACAAATATGTTTCCAGTGGTCACATTTAGATAGATATATCAGTCTAGACATTGCATTCCTACTCTGCTTGTATCCAGTGACTACTGCTGTTAATTCGTCCGCACTCGGGTTACGTTTGCGAAGTCCAGTCATAATTCTTCGCATCTGGATGTACTTACGTGGTTGCTCGCATATTTCACTGTTCCACCAGTATGGGAATCCATGTCTATAGGTTCTTGAGTTCTTTATGTGGCTCACCGCGCATGCCTCTTGGAGAACCTAGTCAAATATGCAGGAGTACTCTCTGAAGTATTAACTTCATCACCTTTTAATCTCCATTCAAGAAAGCGTACTAGTACTGCCCAATCATATTCTATCAGTCTTTTTTCCAGGGGTTTTGTCACTTTGCGGTGCGTAGTCCCCCAAAATCTCAAAATAAATAAATCGATGGTCGCTGAGAGTTTCTTCCTCCAATACCTACCAACAAGCAATCTGTGAAGTGATATTCTCTGTTGAGCACGTAAAGTCGATATACGATTCACAGTTATCCTTAGCCAAGGTGGGTGCTGTCCCCGGATTATACACCACTAGATCTAATGTCACCATCCAGTCCGTCCAGTGAGCGCCTCGACAATCAGTTACCAGGCAGCCCCATTGTAGCGACTTGATATTTATATCACCAAGGAGAATGCATTCACCATGTGTATCGAGAGCATCCGGCATTAAAAGATCGATATTTTTCGTAAACATACCAAATGAAATATTAGGCGAACTATAGAAACAGAAGAAGTGGCAGTGTTGCAAATGTACACATTGTAACCTTCTTTAGCTCGGAACTGTAACACGTTGAGTCGCTTATTCAGAAAATAGAGGGCTACATCGCCCCTCTTATCCTTGACCCAACTACTATCCAACATCCTCTTCTTATTCGGTTCACAGGCAACTATAATATCCACACCTCTCTCAATTGCTGTAGCCTCTGCCATGTCGTGACTCAAATTGGATCGCATTAAATTGATCAGCAGCACGCGGATTGTTTGTGTAGGCATCCTGAGAATTATAACTATCTCGCTCGAGCGGTGAATACCAATTTTCGAAAGTTCGGACACCTCATTTGGTCAAATCTATATCCCTTCTTCTGACGTTTAATGCAGAATGGACTTTGGGTACAATCCTTAGCATGGTGTCCTTCTCCACCAAAGTTAAGACACTCCTCTTTCCTGTTAACATCCTTTTTATAGTGATAGGCTCTATAGCCTAACTCAAAGCACTTATAACACCTCCAAATGGTAACTCCTTCTCGGACATGATATTCAGTCCACCGAATCTGTACTTTCCGTTTCTTAATCAACTGTCGAGATAACTCCAAAGGTACAACTATAGTCGCATTTAAATTCCCAAACTTTCCGGGTTTCAGGGAGCTAACCAGTACTTCAGAATCGGGAATACCGATCTCAGCACATTTCGGCTTTCAGGACTTCCTCGCTAATTGACGGGTCCACCCCGTATAGCAGTATAGTAGCATCCTTTCTTCTCGTATTCACCTCCAGGTCTATGATGTCTCTTTGTATCTCCTGTTTCAGGACGTTGGCTTTACCTTCCCCTTCCACAATAAAAACCACATCTTCATCGCCTCCTTTCCATATATTTTTTATTTTCACTCCAATTTTCCCGATACCAACTTCTTGCTTCACAATCTTCAGTGTATCCGAAAACGTTTTCACATTTTCTCTAATTCTGACCGTTTCCTGAAGTTCCTCAGGTTTCCTTTGTTGCAATTTCTGTTGACCACCAACATTATTAATCGTCGTGTTTTGTACATGGGCTGGTAACATATATACAACATGGATGCCACTATTCCTGAAGACCCACTCCAGGACCTTCCTAGTATAGTCTCTATCTAGACCACCACCTGCGGCGATGGTTATATATTTCCTGCCGTATTCCTCCGTTAGCTGTTTCCATTGCTGGAAGATCGCACACAACAAATTGAAGGGAAGCTGGAATATGTCTGTGTGCTAGTCCTCAAGTATTCCACGTTACCCAAATCCAGCTTCCCTTCAATTTGTTCGGATATCTCTGGATGAAAGACCTTCAACGACATGAAAAGTCCATGGTGCTCAACACAATTGTCATATCCTCTGCTTTTACAGAAATTGGATTCCCATATATTAAACGGGTAGATGCCTAACGCTTTCCGGCCACTCCTTATCCAAAAATGGGGCAAAAATCTCAAAACTGCTGGCCTTCAATACAGCTTCAGTGAAATCTAACTCCCCTTTTAAATCCACCTGAACACCGCAGTACTTTAGTACTCAATAAATCCTCCTCAATGACATGTACTGCAAGATTGCGTATTTTACGTTTAAGGCGATACATTTCCCGTTCATTCGTACGACAAAATATATCTTCAGTCATTTGTTCCACCTTCTTAACTCCGGTCTTTATGTCGACCTTAGTATTCGGAGTGTTCTTTATCACAGTCATTAATTCGTTGGTACATTTACTCATTTTCTCCATCAAGGAACGTATCACTCCAAGATCAGCTATATCATCAAATTCCGATCCCCCTTGCCTACTTCGTTGCGTAGCAGCTGCTAAGGATGTCTCCTCCGGGTTACTTAAAACATCTTCTTTACTTTTCTTATCTATCTCCGGTACGTCCTTCCTTTTCCGTTTACGCTCCATGAGTGGCGAGTCCTTCTTAGTAAGGGATGCCATCCATTGGGTGCTAACCAATTCACTGGAGGTGGCTAACTGCCCTTCTTGACTGTATGACTGTAAAAGTTCGGTTTGAGTATCTTTGTTTCCACTAATATTTACCAGCATTCCGGCCTGCTTCCACACCGGAAGTGCTGAGCAGACGCTTGCTGACGATCGCGCAGGGCCTGCTCGGTCACCCACAATCCCAACCGGAACAGGAGATCCGCGCTCCTGCTCCGAAACCAAACCCACCATATTTTAAGCTGTATCCATATTGCTCATTATGATGGGGCTGCCATCCCTGTGTCATATGCTGTTCAGATTAAAGGCGTATCGCCAAAGCGCGTATGGTAACCCGCCATACACGGGCGGCTAATTGCAGTGAACTTCACTGGGCGATCGGATCGCCACATTCCTACGCCAAGCAGTAGTAGTAGCAGCAGGAGTAGTAGTAGTAGTAGTAGTAGTAGTAGTAGTAGTAGTAGTAGTAGTAGTAGTAGTAGTAGTAGTAGTAGAAGTAGTAGCAAGAGAAGAAAAAATAGTAGTACTAGTACTGTATTAGAAAAGATGGTAGTAGTAGTAGTAGTAGTAGTAGTAGTAGTAGTAGTAGTAGTAGTAGTAGTAGTAGTAGTAGTAGTAGTAGTAGTAGTAGTGGGAATAGTAGTAGGAGTTATAGTAGTAGAAGTAGTAGTAGGAACAGTTGCAGTAGCAGCAGTGATGGTAGTATTAGAAGTAGTAATATAAGCTTTAGTATCAGTAATAGCAGCAGTAGTAGCAATAGTACAAGTAGGAGTAGTAACAGTAGCAGAAACACAAGCAGAAGCACCAGTAGCACAAATAGTAATAGCAGCAGTAGAAGTAGAAGCAGTATTAGTAGTAGAAGAGCAGTAGCAGTAGTAGTGGTAGTAGGAATAGCAGTAGTAGGAGAAGGTGATGTAGTAGGAGCAGTAGTAGGAGTAGTAGCAGTAGCAGAGTAGGTGTAATGGTAGTAGTAGTAGTAGTAGTAGTAGTAGTAGTAGTAGTAGTAGTAAGTGTAGTAATATTAGTAGGAGTAGTAGTAGCAGTAGTAGTAATAGTATTAGTAGTAGTAGCAGTAGTTGTAGAAGTAGCAGCAGAAAATGCATTAGTAATAAATGAAGCAGTAGTAGGAGTAATAGTAGTAGTGGTAGTAGTAGGGGTAAAAGTAGTAGTAAAAGTAGAACGAGGAGTAGTAGTAATAGTATTAGTAGTACTAATAATATTAAAAGTGGGTGTCGTAGGTGTAGTGGTAGTAATATTTTTTTTTTTAAGGAGGGGAAAATCCTCATGGACGCCACGGAAGGTGGCCCTGGTGTGTCGGACTCTTACCGGCTAAAAACCACCTCCTCTCCTGCAGCGCTGCGGAACGGTCTCTCAGCATTTCTTCACTAGTAGTAATAGTAGGAGTAGTACTAGGAGTATACTAGTAGGAGTAGTAGTAGTAGTAGTAGTAGTAGTAGTAGTAGTGGTGGTAGCAGTAGTAGCAATAGAGGTATTAGCAGTAGTAACATAAATAGCAGTAGCAGCAGTAGTAGCAGCAGTAACAGCAGCAGTGGCAGTAGCAGTAGCAGAAGTAGGAGGAGTAATAAGTGTGGAAGGGGTAGGAGTAGTAGCAAGAGGACTATTAGGAGTAGTAGTAGCAGTGGTTCCAGAAGTAGCAATGAAAGTATTAGCAGTATTAGTAGCATAGGCAGCAGTAGAAGTAACAGCATCAATAGCAATTGCAGCAATAGTAGTAGTATGAGTAGTAATAGTAGTAGTTGCAATAGTAGGAGTAGCAGTAGGAGTAGTAGTAGAAGTAGTAGGTGTATTAGTATTAGCAGTAGCAGCAGCATGAAGAGCAGTAGGTGTATTAGTAAAAGAAGAAGACAAAGTAGAAGGAGCAATAGTATGAAAAGTAGTAGGAGTAGTAGTGTAAGTAGTATTAGGAATAGTAGCACTAGTGGAAGGATAATTGCAATAGCAGCAGCAGAAAGGGAGCAGTTGCAGTAGCAGTAATAGTAGTACCAGTAGGGGTATTACTATGAGTAGTAACCATAATAGTAGTAGGCGTAGGAATAGTAGTAGGAGTAATTAGAGAAGTAGTAGGAGTGATAGTAGGAGTCATAGCAGTTTTAGGAGTAGTAGGAGTAGAAGTAGCAGTAGTAGAAGATGTAAAAGCTGTAATAGTTGTAGTAGCAGTAGCAGCAGCAGTGGCAGAAGCAACAGGAGTAATAGTAGAAGTGGCACAGTATTAGGAGTAGTAGTAGAAGTAGTTTTAGGAGTAGGTGTAGCAGTAAGTGTAGTAGTAAAAAGGTAGAGGTACTGGTAGTTGTAGGACTATTATTAGAAGATAAAGGAGTAGTAAGTGAAGCGTTAGTAGTAGTAATAGTGGTAGTAGTAGTAGTAGTTAAATAGTAGCAGTAATAGTAGTAGTAGAATTAGGAAAAACAGTGGGAGTTTCTTTTTTAGGAGTAGTAGAAGTAGTAGGAACAGTAACAGGAGTAGAAGTAGTAGTAATAGTAGGTGTAGAAGTAGTGGAAGTATTGGTAGTGGGAATAGTATTAGGTGGACTATTTGTATTAGTCGAAGTTGGAGTAGTAGTGAATGTAGTAGCAGTAGATTTAGTAAAGTAGTATTAGGAGTAGTAATGGAGCAGCAAAGTTTATGTAAAAGTGGTATTTTTGGTACCAAGATTAGTAGAAGTAGTAGTAGTAGTAGTAGTAGCAGTAGTAGTACTAGTGGTGGTGGTAGTAGTAGTAGTAGTAGTTATAGCTATAGGAGTAGTAACTGTAGCAATAACAGTAGCAGTTGCAGCAGCAATAATAGTGGGAGTATTAGTAGCAGTAGTAGTTGTTGTAGTCGGAGTAGTAGTAGTAGTAGTAGTAGTAGTAGTAGTAGTAGTAGTAGTAGTAGTGGTGGTAGTAGTAGTAGTAGTAGGTATAGCTATAGGAGTAGTAACTGTAGCAATAACAGTAGCAGTTGCAGCAGTAATAATAGTGGGAGTATCAGTAGCAGTAGTAGTTGTTGTAGTCGGAGTAGTAGTAGTCGGAGTATTAGTAGTAGGATTAGTAGTATTAGTCGTAGTAGATGTATTAGGAGTAGGAGATATAAGATTAGTAGCAGTTGGAGTAGTAATTGTAGTAGAGGTAGAGGTAGTAGGATCAGTGATATTAGAAGTAGTGGTAGTAGGAGTATTAGTGGTAATGGTAGTAGTACTAGTAGTACCAATAGTGGTGTTAGCAGTAGTGGTAGTAGTATAAATAGGTTTGGAATGGGTGCAGTGGTAGTAGTAGTGGTAGGAGGAGGAGTAGCACTAGCCGTAGGTAATAGTGGCAATAGCAGCAGTTGTAGCAGTATAGTAGCAGTAGTTGGAGTAGTAGCAGAAGTAGTAGCAGTAATAGAAGTACTGGTAGATGTAGTAGCAGTAGAATGAGCAACAGCAGCAGCCGTAGCTGTAGCAGTAGCATTAGCAGCAGCAGTAGCAGTAACAGTAGTAGCAGTGGTAGCAGTAGTAGCAATAGTGGTAGCGGTAGTAGTGGTAGCAGTAGTAGTGGTATAATGATTAGCAGTAGGAGTAGTAGTGGGAATAGGAATAGGAGCAGCAGTAGTAGTAGCAGTAGAAGTAGTAGTATTTGTAAGATTAGTAGCAGAAGGAGTAATAGTGGTAGGAGTAGTACTAGAAGTAGTAGGAGCAGGGGTTATATCAGTATTATCAGTAGTAGGAGCATTAGTAAAAGCAATAAGAATAGTAGTAGGAGAAGTAGGAATAGGAGTAGTAGTAGGAGCAGAAGCAGTGGAAAGAGCTGTAGCAGTATGAGTAGTAGTAGTAGTAGTAGTAGTAGTAGTAGTATAAGTAGTTGTACTTGCAATAGTAGTAGGAGTACTAGCAGTAGTAGTAAAAGTAGATATAGTAGTAGTAATAGTAGCAGTGGTAGTAGTAGTAATAGTAGTAGTAGTAATAGTTGCACTAGCAATAGTAGTAGGAATAGTAGCAGTAGTAGTAAAATTAATTATAGTGGTAGTAATAGTAGCAGTGGTAGTATTAGTAGTATTGTAGTAGTAGTAGTAGTAGTAGTAGAAGAAGAAGCAGTAGGAGTGGTAGGAATAAAAGGAGGAGTGGCAGTACTGTATATAGAGCAGTAAGGGTAATACTAAGGTTGATAGTAGTAGAAGCACTAGCCGTAGGTTTAGTAAGAGTAGCAATACTAGCAGTAGTAACAGTACTGGTGCAGTACCAACTGTAGTAGCAGTAGTGGCAGAAGTAATGGCAGTAATAGCAGTAGTGGTAACAGCAGTATGTGTAGTATCAGCAGTAATAGGAGCAGCAGCAGCAGCCGTAGCTGAAGCAGCAATTGCAGTAGCAGTAGCATTAGCATCAGCAGTAGCAGTAGTGGTAGCAGTAGCAGAAGTAGTAGCTTTAGTATGCAGTAGTAGGATTAGTAGTAGCAGCAGTAGCAGTAGCTGTACCAATTGCAGTAGCAGGAGGAGTAGTATGAGCTGCGATAGATGTAGCAGTAGGTGTAGCAGTAATAGTAGTAGTAGTAGTAGTAGTAGTAGTAGTAGTAATAATAGTAGTAGTAGTAGTAGTAGTAGTAGTAGTAGTAGTAGTAGTAGTAGTAGTAGAGTAGTAGCAGTAATAGGAGTAGTAGAAGTAGTAACAGCAGTTATACCAGTAGTACTAGAATAAGGTGTAGCAGCAGGATCAGTAGTGTTAGTATATGGAGTAGTAGTTGTACCAGTAAGAGTAGTAGTATTAGCAGGAATAGTAGTGCTAGGTGTAGTACTAGAAGTAGTAGGAGTAGTAGTAGGAGGATTATTAGGAGTAATAATAGTAGCAGGAGTAATGATAGTAAGACTAGTAGTAGGAGTAGTAGCAGTAGTTTTTTTGTTAAGGAGGGGAAAATCCTCCTGGACGGCAGGGAAGGTGGCCCTGGTGTGTGTTTACTCTTACCGGCTAAAAACCACCTCCGTCTCCTGCAGCGCTGCGTAACCGCCTCTCAGCAATTCTTCACTGTGCAGCATTCAAATTTATCCTTAATCTTTTTCCTTATCCTGAAGGATCTTCTTAATCATTCCTGTAATAAGGTACCATATTTCTTTCTTGTGTATCATATTTTGTATTATATTGTCTGGTGACAATTCCATTTCAATAACGTTTAAGGTTTTTATTCTTATGGCGTTCCATCTTTTACATAATAAAATAGTGTGTTCTGGTGTGTCTATTTCTTTACAATATCTGCATTGTTCAGTCTCAATTATCTTCATTTTGTATAAGTAGGTTTCAAATCGGTCATGTCCTGTTAAGAATTGCGTAAAAAAGTAGTAAACCTCTCCGTGTTGTCTGTTTAGCCATGCTTACATTTTTGGAATAAGGCGTTTGGTCCATTGGGCCGTTTTAAGTTCGTCATCCCATTCCTCCTGCCATTCTATTGTTATTCTTATAGCGATCTTTCTTTGGACACGTTCTATAAGTTTCCTATGTGTTATTTTGCTCATACATTGCTTCCAAGCCGCAGCACAATAAAGTATAATGGAGTTAATAACACTTCCTAGTAATTTCCTCTTTTGTTGGTTAGGGCCTCCTACGTTTGGCATCACTCTGGCCAAAGCTGCGATCGCTTTTTCCGCCTTTGCAGACACATATTTCCGATGTTCGACCATACTCATATTATAGCCAATTAAGGTACCTAAATAGTTTAGGTATTTTTGCGATTTATGTTCTAAGTCTCCATCCTGTATAGTCACTTCTTTGAGAGTTCTCCTCCCTCCCAGGATTCCCATTTCGGTTTTGGTCGGAGCCAGGCTCAGTCCTCTACTAGTCGTATAGACTTCAACCCTATTGATGGACCACTGTATTTTTTCCTCTATATCTTAGTAGCAGTAGTAGTAGCAGTAGTAGTAGTAGTAGTAGTAATAGTAGTAGTAGTAGTAGTAGTAGTAGTAGTAGTAGTAGTAGTAGTAGTAGTAGTAACAGGAGTATGAGTAGTAATAGGAGTACTTGTAGAAGAAATTAAGGTTTTATTAGTAATTGTAGTAGTGGCAGTTGTTAAAGTATTATTACTGGCAGTAATATTAGAAGAAATAATAGGAGTAGTATTTGAAGCATTATTAAGAAATGTGGTAGTAGTAGTACTAGTAGTAGTATTAATAGTAGTAGTAATAGTAGTAGTAGTAGTAATAGTAGTAGTAATAGTAGTAGTAGTAATAGTAGTAGTAGTAGTAGTAGTAGTAGTAGTAGTAATAGTAGTAGTGGTAGTAGTAGTAGTAGTAGTAGTAGTAGTAGTAGTAGTAGTAGTAGTAGTAGTAATAGTAGCAGTCTGCAATTTGGAAGACTTCTTCAAAAGATTACCTAGTGCCTCAGGTTTTATAAATGAGGTAATGAAAAAACTAGCATCTGAAAGTATTCAAAAGAAAAAGGAAACGACTGATGCCTGTAGGCAGACATCAATAGAAGAAATATCTAATTTAAGAAAAAAATTAGAAAAAATATTAAACATTGAGAGGAAATACGGCAGAATCCGCATAGCCGGTGTAACAACGGATCAAATGAATGAGCAAGTAAATAGGAAAGTTTTGGAGTATTTTTGTAAAAGAAATAACGATAAGATGTAAGTATATATAAAACATCACTGATACAATGAAACAAAAGTAATGGAGGACAATAGTAGGAAGAGAGGACTAAATGAAGATACAATCGTACTGAAGCCACTTGGAGAAAAATCTTACGCAGGTATTCTGAGAAATATAAAAGAAGTAGACACAAGTGGAATAATAATTGATTACAAAGGAAAGACAAACGAAGGAAATGTGCAGCTGAAAATAAAAGGGAAAAATAAAACTGATATAAAGATTTTTAAACAACTTCTTACTTCAAAATTGGATAAAATTGCAGAAGTAAATATGGAAAGAAAAAAAACTGTTATGCTACTAGATATAGATGAAGTTGTAGAAGAACATGAAATACATGAAGTAAAAGAAACCATAGAACGGTAATTAGGGAAAATGGAAGAAAATATTCTGATAAAAATGTCAGATAAAGCAAATGCACAAGGTGTAAAATATGCATTTGTAACCTCTAATACATTTTCACAAACGGTGCAGCTGTACATTCGCTTGCAATATGCCTACTCTGTAACACTTATAACATCTACTTAGTGTACTTGTTGGCTTGACTCTCTATTAGATGTTACAAATCGACTACTAGCAAAGAAAACAATAGGGAAAGGATTGGGCAGATGGAGAGAGAGAGAGAGAGAGAGAGAGAGAGAGAGACTATAAACACCAAGTTGCCATTACCAATTAAAAAACCACAGAAAGGACGGATTTACAAAAATGATAAGAAAGATATTTTAATACAAAAAGTAGGAGAAGTAGCAAGTCATCCAGAGTACTTACATCTACCAAAGAAGCTTGGAGAACTATTAGAAAAAGCACATAAATTTACTTTTAAGAAGAAAGGCAGCCATGGTACGTTTAAAGCGGCGTATTGGTGGAATAACGATATTTCCCAACTAAGGAAAAGGAGTGTGGAGGCACGAAGAAAAGTGATAAGGGCAAACAAAATAAGAAATGTGGAGGAAAATGAAAAGCTCACCATACAAAATGAATACCGAAGATGTAGGAGCAACTTTAAAAACGCAATAAATTGAGTGAAGAAGGATGCATGGAAACAGCTATGTGAGGAAGTGGATGTGGATCCATGGGGTACTGAATATAAAATTGTGACCAAAAAATTAGGACTCCGCACACCTTTAGTCATACGGACGAAGAAGAAAAAGAAATTGCGAAAGAGTTATTTCCCGCACATAAAAGAAATATGTGGCCAAAAATGCAAATTGAAATAGAAGAAGTACCGAAGTGCCAAATAAACGAGATCATGGATGCAGGAAAACGCACCAAAACTGGTAAAGCCGCTGGACCTGTTGGCATCAGGGGGGGGGGAACCCGGATCTTCTGATGGAAACACTAAATGGGTTAATACGCAAAGGAACATTTCCCAAGGAGTGAGAAAATTGCAAAACTTCCACTTATAGGAAAACAAAATAAACAAAAAAAAACTGCAAAAAAACCTATAGATCTTTATGCCTTTTGGATACAATAGGGAAACTCTTTGAACAAATAATTAATCAATGATTATTAAAAGAGATAGATTTAAAAGGTAGTCTAGCGCAAACCCAATTTGGTTTTATAAGAGGGCGATCAACTGCCGATGCAAAAAAGTTGGTCTTGGAAACAGCACATAAATAAGTTAATGAAAATAATAGGTATGTAGTTGACATTAAAAATGATTTTAACTCCGTACCGTGGCTGGGTATTATAAATGAATTAATACAAAAGAAAATATCTCCATACATGAGTAAATTAATAAGTAGTTATCTACAAGATAGACAGATCTTCATTGGAGAAAACTCTGAGATGGATGTAACCAAGGGAGTACCGCAAGGAGCAATTCTAGGCCCCACTTTATGGAATATATACTATGAAGAAGTGTTTAGACAGGAACCTGCAGCAGGTGTAACACTGGTGGGATACACAGACGACCTCGCTCTGATTGTGTGCGGCACTTCAAAACAGGATATAGAGGAAAAAATACAGTGGTCCATCAACAGGGTTGAAGTCGGGATGACTAGTAGAGGACTGAGGCTGGCTACGACCAAAACCGAAATGGTAATCCTGGGAGAGAGGAGAACTCTTAAAGAAGTGACTATACAGGATGGAGACTTAGAACTTAAATCCCAAAAATACCTAAAATATTTAGGTATCTTAATTGGATATAATATGAGTATGGTCGAACATCTGAGGTATGTGTCTGCAAAGGCGGATAAGGTGGAAACAGCTTTGGCCAGACTGATGCCAAACGTAGGCGGTCCTAACCAACAAAAGAGGAAATTACTAGGAGGTATTATTAACTCCTTTATACTTTATTGTGCTGCGGCTTGGAAGCAATGTATGAGCAAAATTACACATAAGAAACTTATAGAGCGCGTCCAAAGAAAGATCGCTATAAGAATTGCAAGTGCATATCGCGCAACATCCACCAAGGCAATACAAGTGATTGCAGGAACAATACCGCTCCATTTATTAACAACCGAGCACACATTTTATAAAGAAGATTATAATAGAGCACAAAAAGAAGAGAAAAGGAAAATTACAATGAAAAAGTGGCAGGAGGAATGGGATGACGAGCTAGAAACGGCCCAATCGGCTAAACGCCTTATTCCAAAATTTGAACCATGGCTAAACAGACAACACGGAGAAGTTGACTAACTTTTTACGCAATTCTTAACAGACCATGGCCGATTTGGAACCTAATTACACAAAATGAAGATAATTGAGACTAAACAATGCAGATATTGTAAAGAAATAGACATACAGGGCACACTAATTTATTATGTCAAAGATGGAATGCCATAAGAACAAAAAGCTTAAACTCTATTGAAATGGAATTATCACCTGACAATATAATACAAAATATGATACAGAAGAAAGAGATATGGTACCTTATTACAGGAATGATTAAGAAGATCCTACAAGATAAGGAAAAAGATCAAGGATAAGCTTGAATGCTGCACTATGATGAAATGCTGAGAGGCGGTTCCGCAGAGCTGCAGCAGACGGAGGTGGTTTTTAGCCGGTAAGAGTCCGACACACCAGGGCCACCTTCCATGGCGTTCATGAGGATTTTCCCCTCCTTAAAAAAAAAAAGTAGTAGTAGTTGTAGTATTAGTAGTAGTAGTAGTAGTAGTAGTAGTAGTAGTAGTAGTAGTAGTAGTAGTAGTAGTAGTAGTAGTAGTAGTAGTAGTAGTAGTAGTAGTAGGAGTAGGAGTAGGAGCAGCAGCACCAACAGCTGCAGTAGCAGTAGAAGTAACAGTAGCTGGAGCAGTAGCAGTAGGAGGATCAATAGCAGTAGCAGGGGCAGTAGCTGTAGTAGTAGCAAGAGTATTAGTAACAACAGCAGCAGTTGTAACAGGAGTACTAGAAGTAGAAGTATTAGTACTAATTGTAGCAGTAGCAATAGTAGTATGAATAATAGTAAGAGTATTAATAGCAGTAGTAGTAGGAGAAGAAGCGTAGTCGTTGTAGGAGGAGCAGCAGTAATATTAAAAGTAGTAGTAGCAGTTGTAGTAAAAGTAGTAGTAGTAATAGGGGTAGTATAGTAGGAGTAGTAGTAGTAGTAGTAGTAGTAGTAGTAGTAGTAGTAGTAGGAGTTGTAATAGTAGTAGTAGGGGTAAAATGGGAGTAGTAGGTGTAGTAGAAAGTAAAGTAGCAGTAGTATTAGTAGTAGTAGCAGTAGTAGAAATGGTAGTAGGAATAGGAGTAGTAGTGGAAGTAGTAGTAGCAGTAGTAGTAGGAGTTGTAGTAGGAGTAGTAGTAGAAATGGTAGTAGGAGTAGTAGTAGTAGGAGTAGGAGCAATATTGGAAGTAGTAGTAGTAGTAGTAGTAGTAGTAGTAGTAATAGTAATAGTAGTAGGAGTTGTAGTAGGAGCAGTAGTAGTAGTAGTAGTAGTAGTAGTAGTAGTAGTAATATAAATTTTAGTAGCAGTAGTGGCAGAAGTAGCAGCAACAGCAGCTGCAGCAGCAGTAGCAGTAATAGTAGCAGTAGTAGTGGTAGAATTAGTAATAGTAGTAGTAGTAGTAATAGTAGGAGTAGTAATAGCAGTAGTAGTAGGAGTAGTAGTAGGAGTAGTATAGCAGTAGTAGTAGTAGTAATAGTATAAACTTTAATAGCAGTAGTTGAAGCAGTAGTAGCATTAGTAGTAGCAGTAGTAGGAGCAGTAGCAGCAGCAGTAGCAGAAGTAGCAGTAGTAGGACTTTTTTTAATTGATAGGGGAAAATCTTCAAAAAGACAACACTCTTTGTGACGAGTTGGGTTTTACCAACTAATAACCCCTATCTGTTCTGCATGCATTACGGAAACCGCCTTTCAGCATTACTTTGTATATGTGGCATTGTATTTAACCCCTTGTGTCACACTTTTCCTAATCTTTGAGAATGTTTGTTATCATTTCCACAATCATGTTCCATTTTTTATCACTTTCTAGCTTTTCTCCCATAATATTCCTCGTAGTAAGACTTTGTCGAGTTTATTGAGCATATTTTGGTCTGTGTTGGTGCCAGTTTTTGCATATTAGAATCTTGTGTTCTGTGTAATACTTTTTTCCACAGTACACACAATCTTCGCGTTCTACCAAGTTCATTTTGAACAAGTATGTTCTAAATCTTCCATGTCCCGTCAAAAATTGGATAAGATAATATCCAGCTTGACCATGGGTCCTCTTCAGCCAGGGTTCAATATCCGGTATCAGTAGTTTAGTCCATTGTGCTGTCTCCTTTTCCAGAGTCCATTCATCTTGCCACATCTGTATCGTGTATTCCCGTATGTTAACATCTTGCATGTTGTCTGGTTTTTCATTCTTTTGTACCCTCTTTCCTGTGCTAGTAAGTGTATAGGTATTGTTCTAGCTATCACCTGCATTGCTTTGGTTGATACTGTTCTAAAGGTGCTAGCAATACGGATTGCAATCTTCCTTTAAACCCTCTCCATAGCTCTCCGAAACGTCAGTTTTGTAATCCAGGTGAGCCAGACCGGCGCACAATATGGCATAATAAAGTTTACCACACTACTGAGAAATCTTCTTTTCATTGGGCTTGGTCCTCTTATGTTTGGCGTTATTCGGCTTGTAGCGGCTATACTTTTTCTGCCTTGCTGGCTACAAATTTAATAGGTGGCCACATGTTTAATTTTGTCCTAGTTGGATACCTAGATATTTTGTTTGTTTGCTGGACTTTATTTCTTGGTTGCCAAATGTAACCGTTATTTTCCTTAAAGTTCTTCTACCTTCCAGTATAACCATTTCTGTTTTCTCTGGTGCCAATAATAACCCCTTTTCTATCATCCAGATTTCAGTTTTGTTCTAGGACCATTCTATTTTTTCTTTTACTTCCACCTCTGTTCTGCCACATACTATTAGTGTCAAATTATCAACGTATGCTATAGTTTTAGTTCCAATTAAGAGTTCTTCTTTTAGCACAGAATTATAATATATGTTCCACAGCGTGGAGCCCAGTACCGATCCTTCTGGAACTCCACAGCTCATGTCCAATTTTGTGTTTTTGCCAATCAGTATTTGTCTATCTTCTAGATAGCAGCAGACTAGTTTTGTTAGATATGGGTTCACATCTCTTTTTTTGAGTTCATTCACTATGCCTCTCCAGGGCGTTGAATTAAAAGCTATTTTTACATCAAGTGCAATCATAACTGCAAAGTCGGTTGTTGGTTTCGCTTCCGTTTCTATGAATTGCTTCATCGTTTCTATTGCATCCTGTGTTTTAAGCTCTTCCTGAATCCAAATTATGCCTCTGCAAAACCTTCTTTTGAATTAATCTCTTCTATTAATCTTTTGTTTATAATTTGTTCGAAAACATTTCCTTTTGCATTCAGAAAGCAGAGTGGTCTGTAAGTTACACTTCCATTAGCTCTTTTTGGTTTCTCTATTAGAATTAGTCTTGCCATTTTCCATTGTCTAGGGTACCTCCCATCAACTAGCAGTCTATTCACGACTTTTTCGAGGATTTCAAAATATTCAGTTGATATGTCCTTAATTACTTCTGGAGAAATTCCATCAGGACCTACTACTTTTCTTGGTTTTATTCGTTTCCTTCGCATCTTTTACTTCCTCTTTCATACACAAGGGAATTTCTTCTTTATTAACTCTGATCTCTAGCCATGCTTTTATTTTATGTGATGGAAATGATGTTTTTTGCATTATCCATCTGTTCTTCTTCCCTGAGCTGTGTTAATGTGTTATTACCTACCTTGCCCATGACTAATTTGTAACCTATGCCCCATGGATCTACGTCCACTTCCCTACATAATTAATCCCACGCTTCCTTTCTTGCTGACTCAGTGGTATTTTTTAGGGAACTACGGCTTTCCCTGTATTGGTTATATAAGTGTATCCTTTCGTGTTCTCCAATGTTATTTTTCCTGTTAATCCTAGTCACCTTTCTTCGTGCCTCAGTGCTCTGTTTCCTTAATGCATGCAATCTCTTTATTCCACCAATATGCCGGCTTATGTTTTCCAGGTCCTGGTTTGGCTTTTAGCACTTGGTTACATGCTCTTTTTAAATTTTGTCTAGTTGTGTTGCACGATTTCGATATTCTGTGTCCAACTTTATGTTCTACATTTTCAAGCAGTGATATTTTATTTTCTTCTTTGTACAACAGCCTTTTTCATATATATATATATATATATATATATATATATATATTTCTTAGTGGTATCGTTGGTAAAATTAGCTTGTGCAGTTCTATATGTATGTTTTTATGGTAGCTGAAATTTTCTTCGTCGTCCACGTACCATTTATTTACTGCCTTGCCAACTTCTTGAGAGCATATTTTAATGTCAATGAATGAATATCCATCGTTTCTTTCAAAGGTTGGTATTTGCCCATCGTTTAATAAATAGTAGTCTCTTTCATGTATCCACTCCGCCAATATGCTTTCTTTTTTGTCTTCGATAGGTGAGCCCCAGCAATATGCCTTTGCATTAAAATCGCCCACGATCAATATCCTTTTACTTCTTTCTCCATGTTCCTCAATGCCTTCTCCTATTTCATGTAGGAATTCCTGGAATTCTTCGTTTATAGCTTTTGGAGAAATGTACCATCTATATCCACCCTCACGTATCCATTTCCACTCCCAGGTTTACGTATTCTTGGGCCATGTACAGGTATGTAAATAGCACCGTCTGTTTTTCTATCCTTGAGCCATTTTCGATTCATTTCTACCATGTTCTTGTTTGGTTCCGCTACTAATGCTAGCATTATACAAAATCCAGCACATTTGTGCATCAGAAGATCCATGGCTCGTCTGTATCTGTCTACGTTGACCTGCAGTAATTTCATAGTTGATTGTCATACACTTCCCTTTTCTCCCTTTCCTGGATTTTAACCAATCTCCTGTATTCTGGACATCGCATTATTTCTGCTTTGTGCTCGCCTGAGTGACATAGGTAACATTTTGTGCTATTTGGCATTCCTTAATTCTGTGTCCTGCTTCTGTGCAATCATGGCACGTTTTTTCTCCTTGTATATTCAGGCATTCTTTAGCAATATGACCCACTCTGTAACATTTATAGCATTTTTTAGGTTTGTAGCCCTAACCTTCCATCTGTCCCAGCCTTCTCCTATTTTATTCTTAGCTATGAGGTGATTTGCTTTCTCAGAACTTAATGTCACAAACGCATACTTCACACCTTGTGCATTTGCTTTGTTTGCCATTTTTACTATTATAGTATCTTCAGTATTCTTTACTTCTTGTTTTATTACGTTTTTAGCATCCTCTTCTTGTACTGTCTCATCTATGTCTAGTATCTTCACTGTTTGTTCTCCTGTTTTAATTTGTACTTCAGCCATTTTGTGTAATTTGGTGGTGAGCAACTGTGTAAAAGTTCTTCTATTTTCCACGTTCTTTCCTTTTATTTTAATCTGTATACTTCCATCCTTGTTTTTATTTTTCTGGTTTATGACAATACCTTCCGATTTTAGATCTTGTTTGACATTTTTAAAAATGTCTGCATATGTTTTATCTCCAATAGGTATTATAACTATTGTACCTTCTCTGTTCTTTTTACTTTTCTTCGCTATCTTCATTTCATTTTCTCTGGGGGTATTTTGAGTATATCTTCTTCTATTTACATACATTGGTATTCGCATTACATTTTTCCTGCTAAAATACTCTAATACTTTCCTGACGCTTATTTCGTCCATTTGCTTTGTAACTAAGCAAGAAATGTCATGTGTTCTATTTACCTTGTTTATGTTTTGTATCCTCGCTAGGCTATCCATTAGACTGCATTTATCTTCCATTGTTCTTCCTCCGTCCTTAGTAGTAATAATATAATTGTACCTCTTATTTTCTTTAATGTTAAAATCATGAATCATTGTTTCACTTGACGTTGTACTACATATCATTTCTCCAGCAATTATTTTACCTCTTTCAAATGCCCTTTGAATTTGGAGGTTTACAAGCATAATCTTATTCCTTATTTTCCCTTCCCACTCTTTGCTCATTTGTGATTATTATAAAATCTTCATCCTCCGTTTTGAGTGCTTCGCTATACTTAAGTTTGCTGTTAGAGTAGACTTTACTTGGCCATTGTTTATTAGCTATTTCTTGTTTGCATAGATCTTTTTCAATTCTTCTTCAATTTCGAGTATGCCTTTTTCTTTTTCATGCTGATATTTGGTCATTGTCTGGGTGCTGACTTCCTTTGTTTCTTTTGAAGTGTATGTGCTTTCCTTTTCAGTCAGCTCATTAATGATTTCAGTTAGATACTTTGTGGCACTAGGGATTCTTGTTAGGTACTCATCTAGTTTTCCAATTGCATTCTTTATTTCCTTTTTTGTGTTGGAAATTTCTATTATTGCTTTCCGTAGCTTTTCTACATCTTCTACCATTTTTATTATTAGTACTTTATGCATAGTATGTTCTTTTTCCACCTTTTGCTGGAAAATCTTCCGTTCTTCTTTATCTTTTAAGACTTTTTTAGGTGTCTCCGCTCTCTTTCTTTTATATTCTATATTCTCCACCTCTTCTTTATTCTCTTATGGTTGTTTTCTGTCCCTTACTTATATCAGAAGGGGTAATAGGGGCTTTTTCCATATTAATACTACCAGTGGACACTCTTCTCACTTGCGTTTGTGAACGACCGATCAGAGGCCGGTTCTTAAAAGGATCAGAAACCAGTTCAATTTCTCCTTTCTCGTCCACTGTATTCCTTTTTTCAGCTTTTGTTCCAGTAGTGTTTTCCTGCACCGCAGCCTGGTTGCCCACCGCGGATGCATGGCAGTCGCTTGAAGACGGTCGGCTGGGGCCTGCCTTCACACCTCCATTTCCGACCGGAACTGGAGATCCGAACTCCTGCTCCGTAAGAGTTTTCTGCTTAAATAACCTGTCCATAGTAATTAGAAGTGATAGTCAAGTTTCATAGCCGGTCCGTACCAAAAAAAGCAATCCTGCATTGCCAGAGCCCTGTTTGCAGCCCGATATCTTTTTGGGCAATGCCCACCCCATACGTGGCCAAGGTGTAACATGCCGGACGTAGGGTTGGTCTTTGTGGGGCAGTAGCAGTAGTAGAACTAGTAGTAATAGGATTAGGTGTAGTAGTAGGAGTAGAAGTAGTAGTAGTATTTGTAGTTGTAGTATTCTTTTTTTTTTCTTTTTGATTATTGATAGGGGAAAATCTTCAAAAATACATTTTTTTTATGACCAGTTGGGTTGGACCAACTATAAACGCCTATTTGTTCTTCACACATTACGATAACCGCCTTTCAGCATTACATTGTATTTGTGGCATCAGTATTTAAACCCTTGTGTCACACTTTTCCTTATCCTTCAGAATGTTTGTTATCATTTCCACAATCACGTTCCATTTTTTATCAGTTTCTAGCATTTCTCTCATAATATTCCTCGTAGTGAGATTTTGTCCAGTTTGTTGAGCATATTTTTTTCTGTGTTTGTTCCAGTTTTTGTATACTAGAATCGTGTGTTCTGGTATCCTCTTTTTCCACAGTGCACATAGTCATAGCTGTCTACCAAGATCATTTTGAACAAGTATGCTCCAAATCTAAGATGTCCTGTCAAAAATTAGGTAAGTAGTAGTAGTAGTAGTAGTAGTAGTAGTAGTAGTAGTAATAGTAGTAGTAGTAGTAGTAGTAGTAGTAGTAGTAGTAGTAGTAGTAGTAGTAGTAGTAGTAGTAGTAGTAGTGGTAGGAGTAGTTGTAGTAACAATAGTAGTAGAAGTATGAGTAGTAGTAGGAGCTTTAGGAGTAGTAGGAGTAGCAGTGGTAGCAGTGGTAGCAGTAGTAGCAGTAGTGGCAGTAGAAGCTGCAGCAGCGGTGCTAGTAGCAGCATTAGCAGTAAATGTGGCAGTAGTAGAAGTAGTAATAATAGCAGTAGTGGCAGTAGTAGCAGTAGTACTAGGATTAGGAGTGCAAGCAGGAGTAAGAGTAGTAGTAGAAGCAGTAGTAGTAGTATTAATAAGAGTGGTAGTAGTAGCAGTAATCGTGGTAGGAGTGGTACTAGTAGAAGTAGGAGTAGGGGTAATAGCAGCAGCAGTAGCAGTAGGAATAGTAGTAGGAGTAGTAGCAGTAGTTGTACTAGTAGTAGCAGTAGTAATAATAGTAAATATAAGTAGTAGCAATAGTAGTAGTAGTAGTAGTAGTAGTAGTAGTAGTAGTAGTAGTAGTAGTAGTAGTAGTAGTAGCAGCAGTATTGGCGGCAGTTGCAGAAGAAGCAGCCGCAGCTGTAGCAGTAGTAGCAGTACTAGGAGTAGTAATACTAATAGGAGTAGGAGTAGTAGTAATAGTGGTAATAGGAGTAGCAGAAGTGGTAGTATAAGTAGTAGTAGTCAGAGTAGTGGAAAAATAGGAGTAGGAGTAATAAAATTTGTAGATGTAGGAGTAGTAGTTGGAGTTGTAGTAGGAGTAGTAGTAGGATCAGAAATAGTAGTAGTAGTTGCAGTAGTAGTAGGATTAGTAGTAGTAGTAGTAGTAGCAGTTGTAGTAGTAGTAGTAGTAGTAGTAGTAGTAGTAGTAGTAGTAGTAGTAGAAGTAGCAGTAATAGTAGTAGTAATATTAGCAGTAGTAGCATAAGTAGCAGCAGTATTGGCAGTAGTATCGGTAGTTTTAGCAGTTGTAGCAGTAGCATTAGAAACAGCAGATACAGTAGTAATTGTCGTAGTATTATAAGTAGTAGGAGCAGTAGTAGTTTCATCAGCAGTTTTAGGGGCAGTATTAGTAGTAGACATAGAATGAGTTGTAGTAATAGGAGCAGTAGAAGCAGTGGTATAGTAATTGTAGTAGTAATAGTAGTAGTAAAAGTAGTTGTAGTCATAGGAGTAGTTGTAGTAGTAATAGTAATAGTACTAGTAATAGTACCAGTATTTTAGAAGGAATAGGAATAGGAGTAGTAGCTGTAGTAAAATAGTAGTGGAAAAGTAGCAGTAGAAGTAGCAGTAGTAGCAGCAGCAGGTGTAGCCGCACATGAGCATAGCAGGGGTAACAGCAGTAGAAGTAATAGTAATAGATGCAGTAGTAGTCGAAGTAATAGTATTGGTAGGAGTAGTAATAGTATTAGTAGTAGGAGTAGTAATAGTAGTAGTATTAATGGTAGTATTAGTAGCAATAGTAACTTTTTTTATCGATTGGGGAAAATCTTCAAATAGACATCACTCTTTGTGACGAGTTAGGTTTGACCAACTAAAAAGCCCTATCTCTTCTGCACAAATTACGGAAACCGACCTGAGCATTACATCGTGTATGTGGCATCAGTATTTAACCCCTTGTGTCACACTTTTCCTGATCTTTGAGAATGTTTGTTATCATCTTCACAATCATGTTCCATTTTTTATCACTTTCTATGATTTCTTGCATAATATTCCTCGTTTCAGTTTGTTGATCATATTTTGGTGTGTGTTGGTTCCACTTTTTGCATATTAGATTGAGTGTTCTGGTGTATCTTTATTTCCATAATACACACAATCTTCGCTGTCTACCAAGTATATTTTGAAGAAGTGTGTTCTAAATCTTCCATTTCCTGTCAAAAAGTGAGTAAGATGATATCCAGCTTGAACATGGGTCCTCTTCAGCCAAGGTTTGATTCTCT